>VZSF01000765.1:188539-257569 GCA_013398295.1 Chionis minor | reverse complement strand
AAAAAAAAAAAAAAAAAGCAGGGAGGATGGACTGTTATTGCTAATACAAGGTATGGGAGACACTGTTTCCTTCTATTAAAAAAAAATAGAAAGTAATTATCAAACACAAAGAAATAATATTTTATGTTCTTAGTCTTTTTTGTCCTGTAATTTGTAATGCTATCCTAAAACTCAAGTACTTGAAATACTACGTACTGCTCAAAATACAGAAAGACATAGTCACTGCTTTCAAGGAAATTATTGGAGAATGGCGCAGCCAAATATGATAAGTAAAAAGGACTTACTTGTAGATACACACTTGTAGATACAGTATCATTAACGGTGATTGCAGCACTGGGTTTGTGACTTCTTATTCTGGCTTTTGCACATAATTGTGGTAAGTTCTTTGAAAAAGACTTGTTTGGGTGGAGCAGCCTGGACTGCTAAGAGTGCAATTCAGTGATTTAGGGACAGTAGTCTCCAGAGACAGGACCTTCTTTCCTTGGGAAGACTGCACTGTTTACTGCAACTCAGGATGTTCAATACCTGAAGCCAGTAGAAGAGATCTGCTATCTTCCAGAAATCCATAGTGGATGTAGATTTGTGTATCGACTTTCTGGATGATTACTTGTTTTAAGTCATACCATACTGATTTTTCTGCCTTCTTGTATTAACTGATGAGTAAATAATATTGCCTCTGGTTTGAATGCTTTTGTAAAAATACTTTTACAAAAGTGCTTTTAATTATGGATGTTTAGTATCTACACCTTAAAGCTTTTATTTCATCATTCCCTTACAGCTTCTATTGCATCAACCTGTAACGATCCTGGGACGCCACAGAATGGCACTAGATACGGAGACAGCAGAGAGCCTGGAGACACTACCACCTTTCAATGTGACCCTGGCTATCAACTTCAAGGACAGGCAAAAATTACATGTGTGCAATTGAATAACCGATTCTTCTGGCAACCTGATCCTCCTACATGCATAGGTAATGAGAGGAAATGTTAGTCTCCGATGAAGATTAATACAGATCAGATTTCTTGGTCAACTAGTGGGTGTATGATGCTCATGCTGGAGTGATATTCTTTGCAGAACCCAGTTATTTTGAACTTAGGGTTACTTACAGCCTCATTCTCAAGATTAACGCTATTTTTGGATGTCATTTTCTCACTCCATTCTTTAAACTTCATGCAAGTTTAAAATTGACAAAGTATAATAGATATAATTAAATGGAAAAGGTGATTTAGATAAATGTAATTTCTCACTGAGATGGTCTCATTAGAATAGTCTTCTGTGTAGTAACTTAGTTACATGAACTAGAGTCCATTATTTATTCTGGAAATCTTCTAAATCATCTTATGGATTAAGTGCCCATCCTAAGCAATCCCTAGGAAGCTAAAGTTAGTTTTTCTGAAGCAGGATGCTTTTTGGGACAGGTAGGTGCAGAGAAAGGGGTCCAGGTGACAATGCTGTTGAAAGAAATTAGATATATTTCCATAACACCAGGAGGGGGTGGGAGATATTCTTTCTTTGAAACAAGTTTTGGTTCTTGGTTCCATAGTCCTGCATGGCATAAAGATTTCTCTGAGATGCTGGTCAGCAGGCTAATAATGAAAGGCTTAGAAGTCTTGCTGAAATGTATTTTAAGCTCATCAGTGTAGCTCTTCTAATATTAACCAACATCTGTGAAAAATAATTTCCTAGGTATAGTACTTTTAAAAATCTCTATGATTTTGTTGCCTATTGGTTTTTAATTAAATGAAGACTTATTTTAATGGTCCTCAAAACCAGATACAATATGTTTTAATAGCATTGTAATAACCATGAAGTTTTTTCTTCCTACAAGCCATTTTGAAAAATCATAGAATCATAGAATGGTTAGAGTTGGAAGGGACCTTAAAGATCATCAAGTTCCAACCCCCCTGCCATGGGCAGGGACACCTCTCACTAGAGCAGGTTGCTCAAAGCCCCATCCAGCCTGGCCTTAAACACTTCCAGGGATGGGGCCTCCACAACTTCCCTGGGTAACCTGTTCCAGTGCCTCACGTGCCCTGCTGGCCACGCTTCTTTTGATGCAACCCAGGATACGGTTGGCTTTCTGGGCTGCCAGCGTGCACTGCCGGCTCATGTTGAGCCTCTCATCCATGAGCACTCCCAAGTCCCTCCCCTCAGGGCTGCTCTCCAGCCATTCTCTGCCCAGCCTGTATTTATGCCTGAGATTGCCACGTCCCAGGTGTAGGACTCTGCACTTGGCTTGGTTGAACTTCATGCCATTTGCATTAGCCCACCTCTCAAGCCTGTCCAGGTCCCTCTGGATGGCATCCCTTCCCTCCAGTGTGTCAACCGCGCCACCGAGCTTGGTGTCATCGGCAAACTTGCTGAGGGTGCACTCTATCCCACTGTCCATGTTTCCAACAAAGATGTTAAATAGCACTGGTCCCAGTACTGACCCTTGCGGGACACCACTCGTCACTGGCCGCCACGTGGGCATTGACCCATTAACCACGACCCTTTGAGTGCGGCCATCCAGCCAGTTCCTTATCCACCGAGTGGTCCATTCATCGAACCCGTGATTCTCCAATTTGGAGACCAGGATGTCATGCGGGACAGCGTCAAATGCTTTGCTTAAGTCCAGGTAGATGACGTCCGTTGCTCTGCCTTTGTCCACCAAGTTCGTGGCAGTATCGTAGAAGGCCATCAGGTTTGTCAGGCAGGATTTGCCCTTGGTGAAGCCATGTTGGCTGTCTCCAATCACCTCCTTATTTTCCATGTGCCTTAGCAGAGATTCCAGGAGGATCTGCTCCATGATCTTGCCAGGCACAGAGGTGAGACTGACTGGTCTATAGTTTCCTGGGTCCTCTTTCTTCCCTTTTTTGAATATCGGGGTTATGTTCCCCTTTTTCCAATCCACAGGAATTTCACCAGACTGCCACGATTTCTCAAATATGATGGAAAGTGGCTTCGCAACTTGGTCCGCCAGCTCCTTCAGGACCCGTGGATGAATGTTCTTTCCAAAAAAGCTAATCCTCAAACTGCAGTCTTTCTGTTTTTCTCAATTGTTTACTTGTATCTCAAAAATACTGAGATACAGGGTAATGCAGGATGATATCTCTAACTCCTCACGGAATTGGAGCAGCGTATAATCTGAACATTGCCTTCTGGATGCTTTGTGTGCAATGTATAAATAACAGTATGGAAATGTTTACTAAACATACTGGGATTATACAAAAATTAAAAATGTTTAAATAAAAAAATTAGAGACATCTGGTGCCTAAAGAGTCATACCCTTCCTGTAAATACCAATTATAACCAGAAATATTTCTTTAGAGTCTAGTAAAAAAACCAAACCAAAACAAAAAAAGCAAAACACAAAAGAAAGGATATAAAGAAGGAAAAAAAGAGAGAGTACCTTTGGGTAAAAGGTATATACATATTGTTATTCTTCCATATACTCAAGGTAACTTTGAAGGGGAAAGCAGATTAAAGTAATCTTTATTGTAGGCATGACAATATCAGAAAACTTAAGCGTTTTTTAAAGCCATTATATCTCATTTTAAAAATTACCATAAAGTTCTTATTTCAGTATGCTGACTTATAAATGAAAAATGATTTACATTTAATAACTGTAATACTCAGTACTCTCAACATTGTGCAACTTCCATTCCTGATTGTTTATTTTTTTCTGCTCTATTTGTACTTTATAACTTTCATCATGGTTGTCTCAGACTGAATCATCAGCACACATAAGGAACATGTGAATCATTTCCTGAAACCGTTATTTTTGAATAGAACAAACAAACAAAAAATTAAAGGAAAAAAAAAGCACAACTCCCCCCCACCCTGATCAAAAATAGTGACTAAAATACCAGTACTACGGACATAACTCCCCCCCCCAAGATAAATAAATATACTAAATGTTTAAATAACTAAAGAAGTAAATAAAATGGAGGGGGGGGATTGGTTTTTTTGCATAAATACCCCAAAGGGAATGTCTTCATTAGTGTTTTTATTTGGATTAGGAGCGTGGTTTCCAAGTAAATTTTCTTGTTCATCTTTTAGTTCATTATTTTGAGTTTTCTTGGAGCTTTTGAACAAAACTAAACTGCAAAATATGTTCCATGAGTGCATCTGTTGTATTCCAAACACTAGTGAGCATTTAATCCATTAGACCAGACTAGAAATGGCCTGAAAAATCCTTCTTCAAAATGTTTAATGCAGGTTCCAAATCCTTAGTACCATTTTGCACTACAGATGTGTTCCTATCAGTCTGTGTGACTTGGTGCAGCCCATGTTGACTACTGTACTTCTTAGTTAGACTTCTATATGATTATTATATTTGGAAGTGGAATTCCTTATCTGTTTAAAAGTAACATTCAATTTATTGTAACTAAATGAATATATTGAATTTTTGTTTGGGGTAATCATAAAATTATAGAAACATAGAATGGTTTGTGTTGGAAAGGACCTTAAAGACCTAGTTCCAACCCCCCTGCTGTGCTCAGGGACACCTCCCACTAGATCAGGTTGCTCAAAGCCCCATCCAACCTGAAATTGAACACTTTCAGGGATGGGGCATCTACAGCTTCTCTAGGCAACCTGTTCCAGTGCCTCACCACTCTCATAGTGAAGAATTTCTTCCTAATATCTACACTAAATCTACCCTCTTCCGGTTTGAAGCCATTGCCCTTCTCCTATCACTACATGCCCTTATAAAAACTCCCTCTCCAGGTTTCTTGTAGGCCCCCATTATGTACTGGAAGGCTGATACAAGGTCTCCCTGGAGCCTTCTCTTCTCCAGGCTGAACAGCTCCAACTCTCTTAGCTTGTCTTCACAGGAGAGGTGCTCCAGTCCTATGATCATCTTTGTGGCCCTCCTCTGGACCCACTCCAACAGGTCCATGTCCTTCCCCCCCCTAGGGGGCTCCATAGCTGTACTCCAAGTGTGGTCTCACGAGAACAGAGTAGAGGGAGAGAATCACCTCTGTAGTGATAGTAATACCTTTACTGACTAAGCCAAACTTTTTTGTGTTACATCTCTGGTCAAAAGAAACTGTATCCTCAATCCTGCTGTTGAACTTTCCCAGTTCTTAAAGTACTTCCAGTACATAAGAAATACTTCAGCTTGACAGAGAATAAGTAACAGCAAGTTAAATAGGACTTCCTATTTAGGACTTCCTATTTAACTTTGTATTTTTATTCCTTTACAAAGAGCTTTTCTTGTGTTTCTTTTGAATATGAACAGAGCTCACTTTTTTAAAGGAAAATACAAAAATGTTTGCTAGTGGGAAAGCTCTGTTGGTTTTTTTGAATTATTTTTACTGCTATTTAACAGCTAATATGTGCTTGTGAATTTAACATTTGACCATATCCTATTTCTTTTTACATTGTGACAGCTGCATGTGGAGGAAACCTGACAGGCCCAGCAGGAGTTATTTTATCACCTAACTATCCACAACCTTATCCTCCTGGGAAAGAATGTGACTGGAGAATAAAAGTAAACCCTGACTTTGTCATTGCCTTGATATTCAAAAGGTACCATTTCTAGATGAATGCCTCTGTTTAACAGGTTTTTAAATGTCACATCTAAAAATGGCATCATTTATCACTTCTTAAAGGTTCTAATTGTATTCTCTAAGTCCTGGAGTGTACATCTAATATGCACTATATCATTGCTTTCAAATAACGTAAAAGAAAATAATATAGTTATATGTCACTTTTGATATCAAATATATTCCTGAGCAACAAAACTTCCTATGACCTATGAAATAAAAATCCTTGAAAAGTAATGCCAGTATGTAGAAATGCTTGATTTACGTTGTTGTACTTACAGCAGAGACTTGAACTGTAGTTGTACCTCAGTTCTCAGAGGTTTTTACAAATACAGACTAGATACTCTTTGCTTGGAATGCATGGATCAGAATAAAAAAAAATTGGTCTACTCTGCCAAGAGATAAAAGATGTCTAAGTAACGTTGCCTCATAATTTTACAACAGTTTTATTAACTCAATGTTCCGTCATCGACCTATATTTGTTGCACAGAGTTTTAACACAAATTGAAGTTCAGGGATATAGTTATATTCATGTGTTCAGTTTATCATTTCTATTTAAATCAGGCTTATACACTCATCTTGCCTGCTATATCTATGGAAGCAAATACAAATTTTTTCTTTTTTTGATTCTCTCTCTGTCCCAAGTGTGATTTTTAAGCTAAGGATGGTACCATTACTGTTGACTTCATGGAATGGTGATCAATTCTGATTCTTTTAGGAAGAGATGATGACACATTCAGAATTTTGTTGTGTAATATTTGCACCCACCAAAAGAAAAAACCCCAACCCTGTTTATTTTGTTCACTAACTGCAAAAAATGTGTTTTCTAATAAAATATTGATGCACAATAAATTAAAGAATCAATGCCTAAGGTACTTGATACTATATAGTCAAGAATATGATAATTCTGTTCTTCAAGTAATTGATCAAATAGCATGAAGGGATGAGAATAGTTCTCCACTAATTACAGTAATGTCACATGGTAGGTATGTTAAGCAGCATATTTCTGTGGACTGCCTAAATAATCAGCTCAAATGCTCCATTTCAAGTAAGATGAAAGAAACTTTCAGTTACTCAGTATTCAGGATTGTTTGTGAATTCTATTTTAAGGAATATTTCTTTTTTAATATATACTTTATTTTTTGTATAAATGGATCATAAGAGTAATATGGATTCATATTTAATGAAAAAGTGTGCAAACACACGCTGATAACTCTGTAATGGAAAAGTAAATGGAAATAGTTTTACAAATATATTTAATGTTATAACACAAATAACAATGCACTATCACAAACCCCCTTTGATTTATATGAAATGTCACTGCTGAAATAACCACATCTCTGCAATCCTTTCAATAACTTCCTTGATAGAATAGAATAGAATAGAGTAGAATAGAATAGAGTAGAATAGAATAGAGTAGAATAGAATAGAGTAGAATAGAATAGAATAGAATAGAATAGAATAGAATAGAATAGAGTAGAATAGAATAGAATAGAATAGAATAGAATAGAATAGAATAGAATAGAATAGAATAGAATAGAATAGAATAGAATAGAATAGAATAGAATAGAATATTGGCAGTTGGAAAGGGACCTACAATGATCATCTAGTCCAACTCTGTGACCACCTCAGGGCAGACCAAAAATTAAAGCACGTTGTTAAGGGCGTGGTCCAAATGCCTTTTAAACACTGACAGGCTTGGGGCATTGACGATCTCTGTGGAAAGCCTTTTCCAGTGTTTGACCACCCTCTCGGTAAGGAAATGCTTCCTAACGTCCAGTCTAAACCTCCCCTGGCACAGCTTTTAGCCATTCCCATGAGCCCCATCACTGGATTCCAGGGAGAAGAGTTTGGCACCTCCCTCTCCACTTCATCCCCTCCAGGAAACTGTAGAGAGCAATGAGGTCAGCCCTCGGCCTCCTTTTCTTCATACAGACAAGCCCAAAGTCCTTAGCGACTCCTTATGGGACATTCCTGCCAGTCTTTTTACCAGCTTTCTGGCCCTCCTGTGGATACATTCAAGGACTTTCACATCATTCTTAAATTCAAGGTGAGGCCAGACCAACGCTGAATACAGCAGGATAATGACCTCTTCTGCCTTCTTTTGAATTTATGTTTGTTATAGGTGGATTTAGCGTCATCTAGTTTAGCCAGCTAAAAGCTGGACTCCTAATTTAAGCTAGTTGTCTGGATCATTCCTGTGGTCACTGGTAAGAGGCAGCCTTTCTGCAGCAGGAGATTCATTCCATCTTGAGAAAGGTGTTTAAGATAGGTGGGAGGATAGGCTTCTTTTTCATTGACTGTCGACAAAGCCTGAATTATGGTCTGATAGTAGATCATTTGGAAACCTGAATGTGTTCAAATCAATGGTAAAGAGAACTCCATTGAAAGTTAGTAAATTTTCACTGTGAATCATATTTTAAAAGACTTCTATTCCTGGAGAAGAAAGTGTGTTAAGCAGAAGATTGGCAGCCATAGACACAGTAGCATTTAAGTCATGAAAAAGAAATGAAGACTTAATTCTCTTTTTCCTTTATTTTCAGTTTCAATATGGAACCAAGTTATGATTTTCTACATATTTATGAGGGAGAAGATTCCAACAGTCCTCTAATTGGCAGTTTTCAAGGCTCACAGGCTCCTGAAAGAATAGAGAGCAGTGGTAACAGTCTGTTTCTGGCTTTTCGCAGTGATGCTTCTGTAGGAATGTCAGGATTTGCCATTGACTATAAAGGTACTGTTCTTACCACAATCTTTGGAAACATAAAGGGAAAGAAATGTTATTTAGTATTTACTGAGGCTCAAATCTGTTTAATTCTAGACGTACTCATAATGAAATGCCAAATACCTTTTTGCATTGATGTAGGTTTTAAAAACTCTTTTCTGTAAATGTGTGGAGGAACACAGAAATCCTCTTTCATGAAATCTCTTTCATGTTACTTATGCACATTTTCATCTTCCAGAAAAAAAAAAAAAAGTAGAGCTATAACATGAGAAGTAGCATTTGAAAAAGAGTTGTAGAATAATGGAATTGTCTTACCCAGTTAGAATACATGACTGCTGTTGCTTCCTTGATGATACTTTCCAATACATTTTCCTTTCCACTTTGTGGCTGAATCTACATATACCTTTTTAATAACTACTGCAGGACAATACTTGCATTTTTGGGGGGTACCTATTGCTAGGCGGAGAATGGGTTATGCTGACTGTTTATTAAAGACGCGCTCACTTTAAATGCTGGTTTCTTTTCTGGTCTCATGCTGTCTCTGACTTGATTGTCATCTCTGCTGAGATATCAAGCTGTTTTTCATTAGCAGAGGTGCTGCCTCACCTTCTTGTTCTTGACAATGGAAGTAAACTACATTAATCTCAAAAATGAACAAAAATATTTAATGAATATAGAAATAACATACCAATGAAAAAGAGGGAGGTGAAAAAGAGCTGTTAAATAATTTTTATATTTAGACTTCATCTTTCATACAGTGTCATGCATTATTTTCCATGTTGGTAAGGCTTTTCTTCCCAAAGTAATTGCCATGTTGCAATACATGAAACCTTAGTCTTATAGAAACTTGAAACAGAATATAAATAAAATGGGAAAACAATTTGCCAGAAAGCCTTGTTGGCCTGCAAGGAAAGAAAATTACAAGTTGAGTAGAAGGAGATAAAGAGATAAAGATGCCTGTTGAGAATGTGCATACACATTTTTGCTCTGTGTGTATTTTCTGTTCTCAGCATAGCCTGATATGTGTGCCTCAATGCAACTAGGAGTTAAATGAAATAATAAGAAAATAAAAATATAACATTTAAGAAGAGAACAGTATATTGTTAAAAAGTTATGTTCAATGGGCAGTATATTTATGTCTAATAATTTAATATTTTTATTAAGTACATTATTTAATATTTTGTATAATATTTATTACTTTACATTTCTAATTATGGACATCCAGTTTTGCTTTCTGATAATATTTCCTGAGTATTTCATTAAAACGTGCTTTATTAACATTTAGTAAGGGAAAGAGGCATGCTGTAAACTTTGACTATGAATTTGACTCTGAAATTTTTTAATAAAAAAATCTTTGCCTCCTGTAGTGAACTTTATTTTTATTATGTGCATCCTTCTCTCCTGAAACATTCACATATTTAGCAAAATATTGTTTATAGAAGTAATATTACACAATATTTTCATAGATTTTAAAGGGACTGAGTTGTGTTTAAGCCTTTTGTAGGAAAAAGTGTAGCACAGCTGTCAAAAGCATAGTAATACTAATTCTTTGTTTTCATTTATTTAGTTATAAAGGATATTCTATGCCTAAATCCTTCCTATTTTAAGATCATCTCAATCATATTCTTGAAACAAATTCATTTCTAACATGAATTATTTCTCTCATCCCTTTTCTTTGTATTTTAAATTCTGAACGATGATGAATGAAATCCTAGTCTTATTAAAATTGTCTATACTCACATTGACTTAAAGATTTTGTACCTATTAGCTCATACCAGAAAAGAACTCTTGTGCTTATTTTTTAATCCTTCAACCTCCAGTTATTATTAGGTCTTCTTAAATATGAAACATAAAGGAACAATACATTTTTAATGTTTAAATTATGCCATAGTATGGCAGCTTTCTAACCAGAAGTTATTGAGTACTGAGCAAGAGTACATGTTAAAAAACATAATAGTATAAGTGATGAATTCTAGAAATAGTAGTTTTTCTTCTACCCTAGTAAACTTCATTGGAGTCATTCAGCTTTTGGACAGTTCTGCTAACAACATTTCATAAGAAACTAATATTTTCAGAAGAAAATTATACTGAGATCCTCTCAGAATAATTTCCTTGGCCAGATAACCAATCTAATGCAAACATCCATGATCTTGTAGTAAGCATACAGAAACCAGAAAAATATTTTAATAAGCTGTTGAAAAATGTAAATTGACTGGAAAAAAACACTGATAATTGTTCAATTTTATTTTATTTTTTTAATTGAAAATATATATAGATTTGCTTTAATTCATTTTAACAGAAAAGCCACGGGAAGCTTGTTTTGATCCTGGAAACATCATGAATGGGACGAGAATCGGAACAGACTTTAAGCTTGGTTCAACTATTACTTACCAGTGTGATTCTGGATATAAGATTATCGATCCTTCAACTATAACGTGTGTAATTGGTGCAGATGGAAAGCCAGCATGGAACAGAGCATTGCCATCTTGTAATGGTGTGTACTATTTTCTTACCATTTTCCTTGTCCCCCCAATGAATTCAGAGTTTCTCAGTCCCTGAGGCTATTTATACTATTTCTACACATACAGCTTGTATTAAAAAAATATCTGAAGTTAAAAAAAAATATATGATTATATGAGTTTTGGACTATAGCTTAGTCATTATTGCACTTTTTTAAACTATTTTTAAAGAAAAATTAAATTCTGAAAGCAACACATATTATGTTCATAATAATGGTTACAATGTACTATGTAACTATCCATGGTTTCCCCTATACATTTTTTCTGTTTATTCTCTATGTATGTCTGTTGCCAATTTATTGTTTCTTAACACCCGCATATGTTTCTGAAAGTGAGAATACCAGTTCTAGTACTAGTATTTTGCTGTGGCAAATTATACTATTTTGTCTCAAGGCCAAAGATTGGGCTCTTCTGCTGTTTAGTGTCCATTGTAGCCATAGCCTAAGTCTACATCTATACTCCTAAAGAAAAACAGGCATGGGAAGCTGATGCAGTGGGTTGCTGATTATCCGTAATGCTTAGTTGCTACTTCATGACTTCAGCTGTGGAAACACCACTATACTAGACTTCAGTACAAGTCTCACATTATTTCAGGCACTTTGGATTATAATTCCTGCCCTGACACACACACACATACTGAGACATAAAATAAGAGTCATAGACTCATAGAATCATTTAGGTGGGAAAAGAAGACCCTTAAGATCATAGATTCCAATCATTAACCTAGCACTACCAGTCTACCACTAAACCATGTCCCTAAGCACTATGTCTACACGTCTTTTAAATACCTCCAGGGATGGTGACTCAACCACTTGTCTGGGCAGCCTGTTCCAATGCTTGACAACTCTTTCAGTGAAGAAATATTTCCTAATATCCAACTTAAGGCCATTTCCTCTCATCCTATCACTTACTACTTGGGAAAAGAGAGCGACCCTCACCTTGCTACAAGCTTTTTTTCAGGCAGTTGTAGAGAGCAACAAGGTCTCCTCTGAGCATCCTTTTCTCCAGACTAAACCCCTGTTCCCTCAGCCGCTCCTCATATGACTTGTTCTCTAAAGCATTCACCATCTTCATTGCTCTTTGGACATGCTGCAGCACCTCAATATCTTTCTTGTAGCGAGGGGCCCAAAACCGAACACAGTGTTCAAGGTGCGGTTTCACCAGTCCAAATATATGCCTATAGATACACACACAGACACACACACACTTTTTAAAAATATATACACACACACACACACACACACATGCATACATATCATATTTAAACTTATCTTCTCAGGCCTTTGCAGAATATCCACACAATTATGGATTATACCAATTTGAAGAAAGACATGGAGATTTTAGAAGCACTCTGTAAAGAAAACCAGTAATTTACCAATGAAACAGAGAAGCCAGAATAATACAAAAGTATGCAACATTTATTTTCAAGCCTTTCAGATTAGAGCAACAGGTCAATAGCTGCACGCTAAACAGATTTGCCCATAAAAGATTAAATTACTCTAGATACATTTTTAATATTTATAATATTATTGTTATATACCTGTCATTATTATATATACTTATACCTATTATTATTGTTTTTTTATTGTTTTCATCATTGATACTATTATTATTATTCACTTGAATCACAGGATATTAAAGTATCAGTTTGTATATTTTAATTTAATCCCTGTAAGTGTGGCTCTGAGAACACAGATTTTAATTACCCTGACCAGCTTCAGCTGGGATCTCCACTTAGAACCCCTGTCCAAAGGCCCGGGAGATCTATTTAAACTCAGCCCTGGACCTTCCCTCACTGCCTGAATTACGTTATAAATGTGTGTTTAAAGTTCTGTTTCTGCCCTTGCCTCCTGGATGATTCCCCAACCTACACTGTAACTAGCTTGTTGGCTGGATGGACCTTTCTGCATATCATTACTGAAGCTGGAAGGGACCTCCGGAGAAGGAGGACCTCCAGACCTATTCCAACCTCCTTGCTCAAGCAATGTCATCTAGAAAAGATTACCCAGGACTGTGCCCGGTTGGTTTTAAATATCTCCATGGACGGAGACTCTACAGCCTTTCTGGGCAACCTGTGCCAATGTTTTACTACCATCACAGTAGAAAAGTGTTTTCTTGTGTTAGGGAGGAACGTCACGGTTTTTGATTTGTGGTCACTGTTCTGTGAGTGGGAACTACTAAGAACAGTTGTCAATTCAGTAACATAGGGTTTTAAAAGGTTTTAAAGAAAAGTAGCAAGTGTTTTGTTCTTCCATATGGTGAATCTTTAGAGCACAGGGAACAGCAGGATGAATTATTTTACTTATAAAGAGTGCAGAATGCAGCTTTTGTTGTGACATTGCAATAGCGTAGCTTTAATACCTTATGAAAGTACACTCATAGAACAATTACATTTTGTATTATTTAAGAAATTGTTGTAAAACACTCAGTAGTGTAGAAAAAGAAAAACTACCTGTGGTTCACTCTGCAAACTACTATCTTGTTTTTGGGGTTGTTTGTGTCTTTGACACAAAATTCAAATTTGAATTAAAAGCAATATTTATTTTCTTAGTTTTTTAAAACAGAATGAACATCTTATTTCTTAAGAAATAATTTGCTATTAAAATAATACTTATTATTAGAACACTTTAAAAAATATGAGATAAAAAAGTAGGGGAAATGTTCTTTTGAATCTTCTATTTTTTAGACCTAAAAATAAAGGTCTAGAACAGACAGACAGAGCTCCTAAAAAAATACCTGTATTTTAACAAAGTAGATGACAATATCTCATACTGAGTTCATTCTGGGGATCCTCCAATAGATAATTAAAAATCTAAAATTTTACAGGAGATTATTTTTTAATATAAATAATTTAGTACTTTATTGATAATAACTAAAATATGTAACTTTGTTTTGATTTGCTAAAATTGTTTTATATTTATACAACAAAAATGCTGAAACAAGCAAGAGAGTATAAATTAGTTAGCCATAGCTCTAAGACATCATTTTAATTTTCTGCCTCAATAATTATAATTGTTATTCCAAGGTGACAATTAATGCAGTATTGAGATGCTTGTGATATCTATTCTAAATAACACTGTGTGTCTAAAGAAGCAGAAATTAGTAACTGAAAGATTGGCTATCTTGACATTATTAAATCTAAGTAAAACCATATTGGAATATATACTTGTGGAAGTACTTTAGGTCAATTTATCTAGTATGGTTTACTGTGTGTTCAGTTTTAAAAAGTATAGTCATGACTTCAGTTAAGGGATAGAGGTTTTTAAAGTATCATTTACGTGGCTACTACACTTGTGTTTCTAGTATGGAGCAAACCATACTAGATAAATGAATTTTTATCTATTTATGCTCCTTTGTGGAGTCTTCAATAATTCTTTGATAAAATAGACTTGATTTATGAGGAGGACAAAGCTCGCAAATTGTGGGTTATAATGGAACCAGAAATCACTGCATGAACTCTTTGGATCACCATTAAGTCTTATTTTACCATAGTACTGTAATGATGGCTGTGACAAAGGTCCAAAGGAAGTAGAGTGAAGAATCCTTTTTTTATCACAGAGCATGGTTTTAAGTAAAATTGAGACACTAATAATTTAAAGTAAAAAAATAATGATATGAGTGGAATGTGTAAACAAAATGTTATTTTATGTTTAAATATATATATGAAATACAGATCCATTATATAAAACATATATATGGCCGTAATTTTAAGGGCAGGAGTCATATAGGAGGCCAGAACCAAAATACACTCAGGATGACCTTTGTTGTCATGTAAAGCCCTCTTGTAATATACAACTTAACCCAATCAAAACTGAAAATATCAAGCAAAAATGCTCATGATGCAATTTTAGTAAAATGTTCTGAATTTATATTTCTTTATTTATACTGATAGTTAATTGCCTCTTTTTCAACTTCTGTAAAATAGTGGATGAAAAAACATTACAGATTTTGAAGCATGAAAAATAGAAACAAACCTAAAATGAGTGCTGAGATCCCAAGAATCTCTGAAAATGACATGCTTAGTTCTTTAAGTCAAGTATCCCAGTTAGGTGAATTAATTCAACTTTATTTCCTTGGGGTGTGGTTTTTATTGATTGTTGTGATTTGGTTTGTTTTGGTTTGGTTTTTTTAAGGTAGCATTTTATTGTTAGACAGGGTGAAAAAACTTTCATATTTATCTAGGTAACAGTTGGCAACTGCCAGTAGGTATATTCTGAAACACTAATGGAAAGTCTCAGGCATAGTGTTTTCATTATTAATTTCACAGTCCTTAATGAAGTTATTAAAATACATCCTCTGAAAATGTAGGTTTTGCTCACTAAAACAAACATTACTTATAGTCTAAACCAAGAGCTCTGTTTAGGATGTGTTTGAGTGTCCCACCACTGCACTGATAAATTTTACAGCCTTAACCCACAAGAGAACTTTTCTTGCATCTTTTTTAGCCTAAGTACTTACAGGTTGGATATACCACAAAGAAGTAATCATAAAAATTATCAAAGGTGTTATCAGAAACATATTTAAAAATAGGAAAACACATTTCAGAAGGGAACATTTTTACAACTCCATAACTTTTGAATTTGTTTTAAATTCAGCATGTGGTATACTTTCATTCCCGTGAAATATTCATGACTTGAGAATTTCATCCTGTAATTACAAGATAGACTTTGTGGCTTAGTTTCTGGTATCCTCAAAGCAGGAAGAGAAAAAAAAATAGAAAGATTTTAAATTCATGGCATGAACTGATTCCTTGTGATATTTGAGTTTCACTTCAACCACGTAATCCTATTCAGCCTACTGATAGATTAAACTTCTCATCTTCTATCATTACATTGGATTTTTGAATAATTCATATAAGCAGCTAAGAGAAGACATAGATTTGTAGTATTAATTGCTGCCTGTATAATGGAGTTAAACTTGTAGAGATATTTCAAGTGTGATTTTAAAGCCCAGTTGCTGTCAGGGAGCAGAAGGAGCAGGTCTGCTCCACAAGGGCAGGAATGACAGAGGATGCCCAAAGCAGAGGCTGTGCCCTCACTCACTAGGTACAGTCCTGCTGGGTCACAGAGCTGGGAACAGGGTCCTTTGACAGCCCCAGACAGGTGAGCTTGTCTACCTGGACCCCTGGTCCTTCTCCTCAGAGCTGCTTTCCAGGCAGCTGTTAAAATGTAATTGGTTATATGTAAGATTCCCAGAGAGGAGTAACGTTGGTTTCCTTTATTCCTTATAGTAGAAAGTAATTGTTTAGATTATGCAATGGTCTTTTCTTTGCTTAGAAACAAAATTAATGTGACTATTCTATTTTTAGTAATTTAAATTATCTATTTATTTATTTTAAAAATAATTTCATTATTAGTGTCTTGGAAAAAATAACAGTGTATGACAATCATCTTGTAAAATCCATAGTTTTTAGTCATGTTTGATCAAATCATTTGACCTCCCCCCCCAAAAAAAGAGCACTGAATTGCATGTAATTAATGTAATTATTATATGACTTTCATTTTAATTAAGTTTTTGATAGGAAGCCAAGCCTTTCCGTTAGTTCTCAAAAGTTGAGAAGAGTGACAGCAATACTTTGTTTTCATTGCATAGAGATGTATTTACTCAATATCCAACACAAGGAGATATTTTAACTTAAAAATAGCCATTCCTTATGTCTGCTATTTCTCCAAAAGCACATATCCCTTTCATCCAGTCCTTACTTTGTCTTTTCCTGAGAAATCCTGGAGACACAGGCTTCCTATGATTTAGTGCTTTCACTTGCAATAGCTAAATCCAGCAAACCTCAGCATGCCACATTTATTGCCCATAGATGAAAGGAACACAGCATGTCTCCTTCTTCAGGTTTTTCTCATGATACGGGCAGAACAGCTACTTACATAATGCCTGACTGGTCTTGAAGGTTGGGGTTCCGTTGTCCTTAAATATCCCTTCTTCTACCTTCTGTAGCTGAAAGAGTTCCTCTTACTCTTTCTGTTCTGCTTTATATACATGTGAATCTGAAGATTTTTTTATATGTATAATGTATATGGTCTTTTGATAATCGTCTAGGGGGTTATGAAAAGCAAGGCAATTCAAGCATACATTCATAAAGCAGAATCCCTGGCATCCTGTGCAGGGTACTGTTAGCTTATCTGTGTATTCCTCTGAGGCCCAAGACAACTGTGTTGTGCCATTTAATTATGCAGTACCACTTTTTTTTCTAGGCTCTTTTTTTACATAGATACATAGGTAGATATAAATATATATTCAAACACAAAAAAACCCCCCACCACCTAAATTCTGTGTTTACAGTTTCTTTCAACTAAATAATTTATACTTCCAGTCCTATATGAATACTTGTAGTCAAATAAAATTCTCATGTATTTTAATTTTAAAGAATTTTTGGTAAAAATTATATCCTAAGAAAGAACCATTAGGTATGGCATTATAAAAAAGAAAAAAAAAAAGAACTCAAAAAACCTGAAAGCAAACCCACTGAACTGTCACTTTGTAATCTTTGGATTTTCATTTTCAGACTGAAGTAATACAGACAGGTGTAATTAATGTAACACATTTCTTTCTGTTTTGTTTCCAGCACCATGTGGAGGGCAGTATACGGGATCAGAGGGAGTGGTTTTATCACCAAGTTATCCTCATAATTATACTGCTGGCCAGACTTGCCATTATTCAATAACTGTACCTAAAGAATTTGGTAAGAATCTCTTTGATTGATTTATCAATCATTAATGATTGTTCTACTGTTTAAATGTCCTTCATATGTAATAGTGAACTTAGATATTCAATATATTGCAAATTGCGTAACAAAAATAGATGTATTCTTGACAGAGAAATTGATTCTGGGGTTTTGACCTTTTGCTTCTCCCTAAAGTAACCAGTGGACTCTAGCTAAACCATCTGGGTCTACTATCCAAGTATATTCTGAATACTTTCATTGATTACATCATTCATCATCATAGGATAATCATTCATTCAAGCTTCCTGCAAAGTAAAATCAATTGTCAAGAAAACAAGCATCAAGTGTTCTCTTATATTTTGACTTCTTGGTTTTTATGTTTTAACAAGGGCAAGATGCATAGAGTCGCATTTAACAAGTAGAGTGGATGGAAAGAAAGCAATTTTACACAAAAGTGCCAGAATTGTTTGTGAAAAATCACAAAACTGGTTCTTTCAATGTGTCAAAATACTTGGACAAAATCTCTGAAACTTGTACAATTGTATGCAGGGCATACTTTTCTGCAAAGCAGGTTTCCCTAATTCAAGTCCAGACAATTAACGATAAGATCTGGTTTACTACTTACTTAACAAAAGACTGAATGCACAGAAACTCAGTGTGTTTGGTACTTTCTGTATGCAGTGAAACCTGTAAGGACCCAGCAGTTTTTTCACTGAGGAACTTGGAAAGCTGCTCACAAAAGTAGTTAGAGATTTACAGGTTGAGAGCTTGGGAAAAGTTTATTACACCTGCTAATAATAATTCATAATAACACTCTAGTACTGAACTCTTGATTACTACTCTCTTTTATTATTATCACCTGAGACAAGATCAATGATTTTGTGTGCAATTTTTGTTCACAGCTTTGTAGTAAGAAAATTATTAATTTCATTTCCATCATGTTTTAGAAAGTCTTTTCTTACATTTCAGAAGAATTTCTTCAACAAAAAAAGAAGAAATCCATTTGCACAGTAGATATTTGCAACAGCTGTGGTTAAATAATTATCAAATATATTTTAAATAATTACTGTCCTATTTCAAAACCCACAATATGTATCATATAAAAATTATTAATCAATGTTTTAGGGGTGGGAGTAACACAAATCCTTGAGATTTGTACTACAGGAAAGTGTAAAAGTACTCTGTATTCTTTATTATAGTTTTGACTTTTGAAAGTGAGCTTTGATAGGATGTAATTATTTTTCCTGCTAGGAAATGCAAGGAAATAACCAGTAGAACAAGAAAGTGGCTGGAACTTACAGAAAGGATCTATCAAATCATTCAGAGTGATTAGAACCCCAAGATGGTAGTTACAGTGAAATGCTATTGGAGCTTCACAGTAAGACATATTTATGCAATTAGTGGCTTTACTACACAATATTTTTCAGTAAAATTCTTGATCAAGAACATGCAAAATATCTCTAGGCCCATACCAGTAGTTATAAAGTTCATTAAAGCAATTACATTGTGTTTATATTTTTTTTTATTTGGATATTGAATAATTGGATATTATCACAATTTAGAAGTTTTTAATAAATAATATTCAAATTTTCATATTTTAATATATACTATTTAAAAATTATACAGCCCTTTCACCAGCTATCTAAACAAATAAATATTTTTATTCTTATTTGTTAGAAAGAGAAACTGACAAAAATAGAATCTATAGCTAACATTTAAAATGGTTAAAATGGCAAGTACCTGACAATAATATCTCTCTATACTGGATCTCATGATGGTCCTGACTTGAAGAGGGCCTGACAGAAAAGTTACTGGAACGTACTGGCCATAGACAAAACTTCAAACCAATTCTTTTTCATTTGTGATATAAATTTTCTTTTGAAAAGATATATTTTTAGCAGTTCTAGTAGGTTTACAGATTGAAGAATATCACAATACTTTTACTTCTAGTTGTTAAGAGTTGGCACAAAGAATACTTTTGCAGGAATGAAGACTAACTGCACAGTGGACTGTACTAGCAATAACTGCTAGTGGACTAACAAGTTGAGAGTAGGTACTGTTTCCCTCTTCACAGCCTTCATGAAGTAGCATCTAGAGACTATGTCTATAGCTTTGTGCCTCCAAATCACAAGGTACAGATTGCTAAAGTAGAACAAGTCCAGAGAGCCAGCAAGATGCTTAGGATGCTGAAGCACAGTACAAGGAAAAGTTGAAGGAAGTTCAGCCTGGAGAAGATAAGTGAAGGAGAACCCTTCTTTACAGAAATACGCAGTGAAAGAACAAGTGGCAGTAGTCACAAGTTGTAGCACAATAAATTCCAACTGGACATAAGGAAAACATTCTTCACCATGGTAGTGATTCAGTACAGGTAGCTCTAAGAAGAATTTTTGCTCATTTTCAAAATTTGCTCAGAAAGGGACCTGAGCATTGTAATTGAACTTCAAAGTTTGCCCTGCTTTTAAAAATCAGGAGGCTGGACTATGCAATTTGTTTTTTAAAAAAAGTTAAAAACCCCCAAATTTTATAAGTTGGAAAATACAATCTGTACAGAAATCGTGCTACACTGACGACCTGTGGTTTATGTACAGAATTTGGAATAGGTATAATTTAAAAACGGATTCCTCCCTTGTCAATAAAATATGGGTGGCTGGAGTAATGAAGTTATAATTTTACTGACTTGATTGTGCTAGTTTACCACTTCATGTTTTTATTGCAATCTGATATTTGAATTCAGTGAATCATTTAGTATTTACTAGTGAGAAGTTTTGTATAATCAAATGGCTTATTTGTTAATACGCTTTCAATTACTTACAGCTGAAGTACAAATTAGGTGTAGCAATGTGTCAAAACCAGTTACACATTGATATTTTTAATATTTGATTGGGTTCTATATTCTTTCTGATAAAATACATACTAATACAAAGTTACAAAAATAGCCTAATAACCTTAAACAATACCTTAAATACCTAACAATAACCTTAAAACATCTTCCTCAGATTAAAGCTGGATGAATAACTAATTGTGTGTGACAATAGATGCTCCCTAACAGTTGCTAAGGTTGGTAATAAAATTTTTGGTGAAAAACTTTCCTCTTTAGATACTCCATTTTCTTATTTTTATAGGTACCTAAGCAATAAGGATCAAGACTTGTTTGACTGGAGTGCACACTTTTGGAGAAAGTGATTTAATTACCTTTTTTTTTTTAATTATTAAAAATAAGGAAATAATGAAAAGTACATCAGATTCTTATTACTTATGTTTAATGCGGATGTTTTGTTATGTTAGACAATAAAGTAACTTGGAAAAGATTTGTGCAGGAATCCACTGGTAACTAAGACAAGCAAAAATATCCCATTAAATTTGTTATTAAAGACTAGGTGTTTGTTTAATCTTCTCTCTTTTTATTTTTTTTTCACTTCCTCTTTGTCTTTCTTTTTTTCTTTTTTTTAATGTAGTTGTGTTTGGACAATTTGCCTATTTTCAGACAGCTTTGAATGATGTGGCAGAATTATTTGATGGGGAAAACTCTCAAGCTAGACTTCTTAGTTCACTCTCTGGATCCCACTCAGGTAAGTAATAAAGAAAAGAAGTATACATTTCTTACGCAGCTCAGCGTGGAAAAAAAGATCAAGAGAATCTTAGGAATTTCATTTGAAAATATAGTAATAAATTCATTGGAACAAGATGCCAAGGAAAATGGAAGACACTTCTAAATCTTTGAATGAAAACATTCTTCTGGAACATATGGTTTAGGCAAGAACTGATCACTGGGATGAGTGCAGAAATAATTGAATTAAGTTTGCAGATCTTTATGTAAGAGGATAGATCGGATGGATAATTATCTTCTCTGCCCCTAAACTCTGTGAATTACACATCTACATTTTCTGAATGTCTAATTTAAACACAAATTACTTGTATTCACAAAATGCAATTATCTGTATGCAAGCATGCACTTCGACTAAAAGCAGGCCAGCTGTTGCATTCAGGTAACTATAGCAAAATGTTGACCCTGTGAAATCATAATTAAGCTTACATGGATTTCGGCATGGACAGAATTACCAGTGTAGGCATATATAATGACTATGTTCATCTCAAGTGGATAATATACAAATATATTTCTGTGGCTATGAATGTATTTTGTCGTACAGTCCTGGTATTTAGGAAAGTTTATATATGAGTTTAAAATTTTTGCAATCCAGGACTTTTCATGGCTTCTTGGTTTCACTTTGAATAATTGGAGAAATACTTGGTAATAAAAGATAGTAATATATCTATCTGATGTATAGAAAACATTTCATTATTTGAAAAATTCAACTCATCATTTTCCTCCGTTGAATCCTAGCTATTTTTGTCATAATAAGTTCTCAAATTAATTTTAAAATTTGATTAATTACTGACAAGAGTTCAACAACAAAACAAAATGTTTACTTTTTAATGTTTAAATTTAAGAGACAACTTGTCTAAGCACCTAATTTTACTACATCAAATGTATAAAAAATTTAGAACTAATATCTGCTTTCATAGCAGACATTTGAAAATAATTGAAGGGAATCTAAATTTGTGATTTTTACTTATTACTTGTGATATACCTGATTTACATAGGCTTAGGATAGGATTCTGTTATGTGGAGTCACTAGTTACAATAATATAAAACTAATCTAAGTGAAAGAATTATAAATCCTATTACTCCAGTTATCTAAGATACTTTAAATTAGTGCATTGTCATTCATTTCAGAAGAATTTCCTAAAATATAGGTTGATATAATCTATAATCTAGTGAGAATAAAACTAGTTGTCATATGGAGTGGCATCCTTGCAGCGTAAAAGTACTGTAATTTTGTTTGTAGTGATTCATTACTGAACTTTTATCAAGAATGTAGAAAAATATCTCAGGAAAGGAGATAAAGTATATTAAACATCTTTATTGATCCTCGAGTCAATATATAAAATTTGAAATGCTATCAGAAAGTTAATAGTGTAATATAGTTCACGTGTGAGCATATATTTTATTGAAGCAACCACATAAAACAAGTCATGCATCTGTTCATTCTCATTTTGGTTTGTTTTGAAATGGTAAACTTCACATGAAGATCCCCTGTGGCATTTTCCAAATACTTTTAATTGTTTAATGTGTTTTGCAAGGCAAGGTAAAGCTGTCAGTCACAGAAAAAAGTTAACCAAAAATTTTGGCCTCAGATGACAGTAGGGTTCCCCAGACAAGTAGCTTATTGGAACTTTAGTTCCAACAGCTGCAGTAAATGTCAGAAAGTTTATGTTGTTGAATCATGAAGCGTTTTTATTCTGACAAGTTGCAAACCTCCAATGGCAAATTTAATTTTATACACTGTTACTTACATTTTCTTTAACTGTAGGGGAAAACATAAAACTGTGTATTTTAACAGTATATTTGATTACATACTGAAGAGTTCTAACTGTTGTTTCTGTTTTGCGTACTTAATTTATTTTCTGTTTTCATTTGCAGGAGAGACATTGCCTTTGGCTACATCTAATCAAATTCTTCTGCGATTCAGTGCTAAGAGTGGGGCATCAGCCAGAGGATTCCACTTTGTTTATCAAGGTAAACATCTCTGCTTTTGGTGGAAGACACTGGTGCCGGTCACACACAGCGTATTTTTTTGAATTCTTCTTAGGTCTTAAAGTATTTCTTTAAACATGGGTGTAGTCTTCATCTTTTCCCAGTCATCAGGAACTTCTCCTGATGGTAGACTGGCTTCATAATGGCGGTTGTCTCCGGTGAATCCTGTCTGACCCTAAGGACTCGAATATGTCCAGCCTCTCTTAGTAGTCTGTAATCTGTTGCTCCCTTGCTGCTGAGTGCTCATGTCCTCCTCAGGCTGTAGAAGTATATGGTATATGGTGAAGACTGTGAAGACAGAGCAAAAAATGCTTTTAATACTTAAATATTTTCTGCATCATTTGCCATTAGGCTGTCCACACCCCACACCCCACAATGCATCAGCATATTTTGAACTTCTCTTTGTAAGTAGCATACCTATAGATTTTTTTCCCTAATGTCCTTTGCTAGTTTTCACTCCAGCTGGACCTTCCTGATTTTTGTTTCTAAGTAGCTGAGCAATGCTGTCATACTGCTGATTTATTACCTATCCTTTCCTCTACTATGTTCTTTTTTTGTATTTAAATTATTTGAAAACTTCTGGTCTAGCCCGGCAGGCTTTCTGCCCAAATTCCCAGTCTTCCCTCACAACGGGATAATTTGTTCCAAGACTCTGAAATCTCTCTAAAAAAATTCACCTGTATCCTTCCTCTTCATGCCTGCTTGTTAGGAGAGTCTATGTACCAACTTCATGAATATGCCAATGTCTGCTATTCTTAATTTCAACCTTCTGCCAGTTCCTCAACTTCATCATCTTGTGGTCCTTGCAGCCCAAGTTGGCATCTATATCCACATACACAAGCAGCTTTTCTCTGTTTGTAAGCAGCTGGCCAGGTTGTAGCTACTTAATTTAGTTATCTGATAGAAACATCTATTAAATCTAGCCCAGTGTTTTGCTTGACTAAAATGAGTAGGGACAAGACTGTAGAACTTGTTTTATGCACACAGACAGTGTTACATTCAGTTTTGAGCAAAAGGAGATATACATCTTTATTTTGTATTGAGTTGGATGTAAGTTGCTAGGCTGCTAGGGACCAGAAGAGGCACGTATTTGATCTCTGTTAAAAGCCACATTTCCCCAAATGAAAGTGCAAACATGCCACTGGGTAGCATTTGAAATGGGCACTGGAAATCCGCCCAGAATTGCTAGCTGCATTTTGGAATTCAATAAATCAGCAAAAACAAAAACAGTACATTTGTTATACAGTATTAACATTCCAAAAATTTCTGATTTATGTTCAGACATTATAATGACACAGAAAATAGATCTTGTGGTTCTTGTGAAGAAATATCTAGTTACCTGAAACAGATATTAAAAACAAAAGGAAAGATTTAATACTTTTATACTTAACTGTATACTTAAAATTTATTTTATACTTAATTTTTGCCCCATCCAATTACAGTTACAATATGAAATAGTGATCATTTTCTAACCAAACCAATAGAAAATATATCTCAGGATTTATTCTATACTGATAGTTACTCACTTAGCAAGTGAGTACAGCATAAGACACGTTACGTGAATTTTTATTACATTTGCCTAAAGTCTTTATCCATAGAAGTACCATTCATTTCATCTTTCTCATGACATAAAGAAAAAGAAAAGAAAAACAAAGAAAATATTTTCAAGTACTTATGAAAATCTTAGTTCTGGGTATGTTTAGGCAGCATAATGTTGAAATAATATAGCTGTGCTTCGGCATGTTTTTACCACCTACAGTTTCAGAGTTACTTCTACTGAAGTTAGCTTGGATTCTGCACCACACAGTATTCCTCAGTGTAATAATACAAAGAGAGGATAAAAGTGCCAAAGGCACTTTCAAGCTTACCTAACGAATTTCTGTATCTCAGCTCAAGGTTTTGAGGAGTTTACTGAATTGTATTAGTATTGATCAGTACTCCCAGTTGATATTTCAAGAGTTTTTGTTCAGGCTGCAAAGAAATTCTGTCCTCTTGCAGAACTTGGAGAGTAAATCAATATGGCAGAGACCGTGAGGCAGTTTCAGTATTGAAGGGTGGGTGGCAGATGTAAGACTTGAAGGTCTCTTCCTGCCACAACTGGATTTGAGGAGGTACTATGTGCGTGTCTGCACACTGCAGCTGAAAAGCAGGAATAAGAGAGCGCGCCCAAGTCTGTTAGCATGCTGGTAGGCAGCTCAGTACGCTGAGCTGATCCGTGTTTCTACAGTTTGGTGACACCTGGAGCAGCACTTCCAGGTCTGTTGCCTGTACAGGTTGCAAAGGGGCTCCTGGGCAGTTCACTAAATGCATTGCGTACATCCCCAATGAGCTTAATGAGACAGTGATTGAACACGATGGTTTATTATGTACTAGCTTTTCAGCTGTACTAAATTGAAGTATAAAAGTTGTTTTGGATACTTTTAAAAATAGCAGTATCAAGATTCTATCAAGATTTTTTTTTTTTTTTTTTTTTTTTACATTGGAGCACAGTCATGGTTTGACACAGCAAGTTAATGGAAAGAGCTGTCTCACCTCAAGAGTATTTCCATAGTTATAAGGAGCTTGTTGGGACTGTTTAAACTGCTTCTGGGTGGTGTTTTTAAGCCTTCTTACTTTTGTATTTATACATATAAAGATATCACCACAACTACATGCTCTACTTTGGATATAACTCAAGATATCAGTACCTACCCTTTTTATACATCAAAAGCATTGCTTGCATTTAAATTTATCATGAACATTTAATTGGAAAAGAAGGGAAAATAAACTTCTGGAATTAGAAAAGAGCTTTCAGTATTTGAGTTCTTATCAGCCATTTGCATATGAATAACACATGTCTTACTGTATTTTGTTTTCATATACCTTAAATGTTTAGTTATTTTTTGCTGCTTTTAAAGAATTCATAGTGATACAAAGCCTCAGTTCTGCTAGCTGTATGTGTATACACACATACACACACATTGCTGTTGAACAGTAAGTCTCCAGGTGAGTGCAATGATATGCTTCATTTCAGTCATTTATTTGGACTACACTTATTTTTTAGGAACTGTAAGAAATAGATTTTAACAAATGAGAAGTGCTGTCTACAGCAGCAGCAAATAAGTCACTTTATTTGTCTCAGAAGAATCATGAAGCTATTTCTGGACATATGAATGTCCAGTTTTTAAAATAGATTTTTAAATATGTCTTAAGAGTTTTATTTAATACACACACGTATATATACATATATTGGTTAATGAGTCAGTGGTATTTAATAAGCTCTATCGTTTTGAGATTTTTCCCTCTTCTTTTGAAGCATGCGGTCATATTTCTGACAGCCACCCGCTTGCTAGCCTTTTAAATACTCCAGAGAATTACACCCACTCTCACACTGAACAATGTAATCTGGTCTGCAAAGTCAATCATTTTATTTATCGCCCTCTATTCCAGGCTGACCTTCTTCCCTGTTCACTTTTCCACTGGGCTGATTTCAATTTTGTTTCACAGCAGTATGAAACATTTACTAAAAGATGGAGGATAATTACTGTAGAAAATGGAATGCCTCTTTGATACAGCTTGAGAATCTAGGTTGCCAAGGCTATAGCCAAAAGCTAGAAAGAAGACTGGAGGGGAAAAAAAAGTTATTGCTTGCATTATTTCACATTCTGGTTTGAGCAAGCAACAGATAAGGTTTGTAGCTTTTGATTCAGATTTAATGACTTTTGCAACGCCACTTTCTCAAAAACTTCTTTTTAGCTGCATATGTCATCTGTGCCTTCATTTCTTTTTCTCAGACATCCACATTTCCATGTATTTCATGCAATAGGTAAAGGTGTCTGTAATATCAGACTGAATGAATATCCAGTCTTTCAGAATATTAGGGTCAAGTATGTTGAAATATGCTAGGAACAATCACATTTAAGAAGATTGAGAATTTTTTTTTTTCCCCCCAGGATTATCTTATACTTGTTTTCCTGCTATGACATCACTTAAGAAACAATAGCATATGTTTTTATATAGTTGAGGCTGCAGCAATACAGAGAGTTCTTTCCCTAAAAGGCAAAGCAATAACCTTTTACCACCCCCAAATTTATGGGGTTTTAATGCTTGTCTTCCTTTACTTGCTCTACCATACAAATACAAGAATTAGTTTATGAGATCAAATGAGATTTTTAAAGAGGACTAATAAAAAAGTTAACATAATAGGATGGGGAAGGACTGTGGAATGTGACTTTAACAAGTTGATCTAGTCTGCAACAAGAATAAAATACATAGCCACACATTTACTGCTGAGTGTAATTAGAGAGCAGAACTAAGACTTTTAGTGTTATTTTCCATGTGTGTTACCATGACACATTATGTCCCAGTTTACAACACATATTAGAGATGTTTGAAATAGTACTGCATTTTGCCATGGATTACTTATATCTAAATTCTATTTTAAGTGGTATGGGAGTATCTGACTTTGTTTTAATTTCTGGCTTGCATTACATTTATTCTTAAGGCAATTCTTCTTAAAACAGAAAAAAAACCCATGTTTGAAAAATGGTGCCTTTATAATGAATGGCATGATCTGTTTGTGCATCTTTTGCATTTCTTACCTCACTGTAACCATTAATAGAGTATTAGTAAAACCTGTGAAAAACTGAGCAAAATGTCAATTTTAACATGGCATTAAGTGTTTCCTGCTGACAATAGAATAATCTGACACAACTCCAGCCATGGATGTTTGTGGCTGCCATGGCTGTCTTACTCACTGACTGCTCTCAGTAAAATGACTGCTTTCAGTCTGAAAAGGAAGGAACCACATAGCAGTACTTCTGCTACATGGGCAAATTTAAAAGTGTAAGTAAACTGCCCCTACATTTGCCTGCTCACAGGAAAATAGCTTTCCTAAGGCAATAGTATAATGAACCCAGATGATTTGACATCCTTTGTTGAGAGGTGCTGAAAATGCTAATTACACAAAAAATCTGTTTTGATTACAAATGCATGTATGCAAATTGCCAACTGTGATTACTGACAATTATAGGATATTCTTTAATTTTATTCTTAAAAAGGGTCCTTACCTTTCCACAGCTGTTGTAGGGATTCTCCAGATGTGGACTCCAGGTGAGGGTTAGAGAATCTGAGCTTGTGAAACTTCCTCCCTTTTTAGGAAGCGGGTGAACAAACAGGGAAAGATACCATTCCCATGAAAGGCTGTGCAAGAGTCTTCCACACAGCGAATGAAAAATACTCTGGAGTGATACTGAAATTTTCACCAGGGTCATATAGCCTCTTAGAAAGACAGGTAAAGTTTAGAAACATGTAAAGCTAAAAATTTAACTAGCAGGGGGTTGTAGTGGTGACCTGTGTGGGACGAGGTCACGAGCTATCATGTGCCACTCACAGCTTCCTCTGAAGCTGGTATAAAGAACCTCTCACAGACCAAAACTTCCAGAGTTTTAAACAGTCAGAGGAGCATGTAGTACCAGTTCTCAAAGATACCTGAAAAAGTGAACACTGCTTAGGGCCAGAGATGCTTCTAGAGACGTGCTGCTGGAGATGCTGCTGGAGGGACTGCTGGAGACATTCCTGGAAGGAGGCCCTCCATGCCAAAGGGGCAGTGCTTCCAAAGAGACTGTGGCCTGTGGGTAACCCGTGCTGGAGTGAGAACACCTCGGAGGGGTTGGGGGCCTGTGAAAGTGCTATTCTGCAGTAGGGGGATGTCTCCGAGCAACTGCAGCCCATGGGTGATCCACACTGTAGCACAAACACTAAGAAATAGTGTGTCATGAAAACTTGAAGAAACAAAAAGCAGGAGAAAAAATGACTACCAAGTACCGCAGAAGAAAACAAAGAAGCAAAAAGAGAGCACATGAACCCACATGAACCCAACCTCCTGTGCTGCCTCTTACTGGTGAAACTAAGGTGAACGCAAGGAAGTTGAGACAAGGAAGGGGAAGGACGGGTGTTTGACTGAAGTTGGGCCTAGGGAGAGGGAAGGAAAGCTGGTTACGTAAGTGGTTATTTGACTGATTTTGTCCTCTTTCTACTTAACTCCTAAATCAGTGATCAGACTTTTGTGCTAATTAGTAATAAATTAAATGAAACATAATTATGTATAAATTCCCTGAGACAAAACCGTTTTGTCCACAACAAGGCATTGAACCTTTTTCTATCACATGATTGCAAATGATTTATCTTGTGACCAAAACTCCCATTTGAGGAAGTAGTCCTGACCAAGGGATGGATTAATGTCTAATCATGTGGCAGAAGCTGTAGTTCTAGACATATGACAGTTATGTAGCTGGATGTGTAAGTAGCCATCATTCCCTAGTCAGTTGTAAAGTCAATATAGAATAAAAAAAAAGGTTTGAATAAAATAGTGCTTGTACAATAGACCATTTAATAGACAAAAGTCCCAATAAAAAAGAACAAAAAAGAGCAGGTTGGGTCAGTTGAATGGAGCTGGCAGACTGTATCTGGTCTGCATGCTAAGATCAGGAAGGACTTGGACTGTGAAATCCTTGAACTATGGTTTCTTCTTTATCATTCCACAAATGCAGAACACTTTCCTGCCATGGTTCCTGCATGCATGAAAAAGTTTCACAGAGCAGCTGGGTGATACTGAGGTCCTGTTGAAAACTTAATCACAAAATCCCATTTATTTAAACAAAGGCAGGTATATTAAATTTACTGAAAGGGAATTTGTTCGTTTACACTATGTAAAGTATTTAACTATTTTAAAAACTTGACAAATGTATTTGCTTTTGTTTTATTATATTGTGTAGTTATCGTTCCAGAAGTATCTTGGATGCATTTTATAACTTTCTTAAAAAAAAAATCTGCAACCATCTAACCTACTGGTTTAGAACATTTTTGTTTCTGCATCTATATGACCTTGTCTGACAAATGAACCCACTCCATATTGATAAAAGAAGCATGTATCGTACTGTTATTGCTAGTACCAATTATTTCTAAACCTTCTTTGAAACAGCTTTTCTCTACATTCAATAATACTTGGAAAAACTTAATTATTGTTTTCAGTAGCAATACAGGAAGCTGGCAGAATGTAATGTTACTGTAATCATAATTGAGAACTTCCAATGTTCTGCTAAAATGTGTTGCATATTTCATGCTAGATTTAAGATAGGATTGATTTCAATTAGTGTTCTGTATCCAACTTGTCAATAAATGTTAACTTCAAGAGCACTTACCAGTACTTAAAACTATTGCACTTAAATAATTATGGTTCTGAATAGAGGAAATGACAGTATAACAAATAAGAAAAGCATAAAGCTATCAATACGAAAATAAGTATATATAGCCTCCACACACCTTGTCTTTTACTTAGTGATCACAGTAACTGAACAAGTGCGGGGTGTGTGTATACAGGTGTGCATATGAATAGATGGGAATACTGTTCTTCACTGTTACAGGCCAGCAAAAAAAAAATATATGTAAGGATGTAAAATAAAACTAAATATAACCATGATTCTGCTTACACTATTCCTAAAGTGATTTAGTAAGCCGGAAACAATTTTTGAAAATCTGCCAGGAAGAAAGTCTAAACACCCCCTTTTTTTTTTTCTGTGACATTCTGTGTCTTTGTTAATTAAAGAACCAAATGGCTGGCAATTTTTATGGTGTTACTTATTCATACCTAGATGCAGTGATCTGAAACTAATTCTTGAAGAAATCAAATGGATGCAACAAAGCTTTGAACATGCCAGTCACACAGAACAAATGCTTATATTTGATGAGATTATTTTTAATGTATATTTATTTGTATAGTGTAAAACATAAATGATATTGCACACAAATTATACATTTATAATTTTTTTCTATTAGTCTATATTATTAAAAAATGGCATTTACTAGCTAACTGCAAAATGCAATGTAGAAAGAACAAGTTTGATGCACAAACAACATGCACAATACCAAGAGTCAGTAAGTACAAAAAAAATGCATGCTATAAAGAAGTGGTTATAAATAATAAAGCCAAAGGGAAAATAAACACTGGGTTTTTGATGAATTTTATTATTTTGCTCTTTAAATGTTCCTTACAGTCTTTTAACTGTTCTTGTAGCACATCAGGTTTATGGATTCTCAGAAATTATTGGTAAAAATAATTGTTGTCAACTGCAAACACTGAAATAGCCTTAAGGATACATTGTTATCACTTAGTATTCTCTAACATGATAAATCAAATATTTGTATATTATTATATTGGTTTTATATCTGATTATCTACAGCATTTTTCTTGGCTTCTGATGAGAAAGTTACAATGAAAAGCCAAAACTTTCATATTTAGTGAGTAAAATAGGTGGTACGTATAGTATCCTGTCATTAAAGAGGGCAGCTGGAACACCCACTGATCCTCTCATGCCTAAGGATGTGCTTCCAAAGTGAGTTGCTCTCCAAGCTGCCATGGCAGTTACATGACTGTATGTTGTCACAGCCTGAAACTGCAACCCGGCTAACAGCCACAAAAGCATTAGGCCATTCTTTGAGAATACCGGAGCACAGCAAGTAAAAGGAACAAATACAACTGAGCTCTGTTCTGCAAGAAACAATGAGCCTTTTAGTGGTCTGTTTATTTTTTTTAGATGATGACTGTTTGGATTGATGGCATACTTTTTTTTTTTCTTTCTCTCTTCATGCAGCTGTTCCACGCACAAGTGATACACAGTGTAGCTCAGTTCCAGAGCCTCGGTACGGAAGGAGAATCGGCTCTGAGTTTTCAGCAGGCTCTGTTGTTCGATTTGAGTGTAGTCCTGGCTATCTGCTACAAGGCTCAAAAGCTATCCGATGTCAGTCTGTACCTAACGCTTTAGCTCAGTGGAATGACACGGTACCAAGCTGTGTAGGTAAGCAATTACATTTAAGTCATCTGTTCTGTCACACATGTCTCCAAATCAGAATTCAGGAACTGTTTCAGAGAACAGTATTTAACACATATATTCACTCTCCTGTGATTAGTATCAGTCATGCCCAATTTAAAAGAGCAGTTTTCCATATCAGAAAGTAATTGAGTACCAGCTGGCTGGTAGGCAGTATAGTGTTTCATATAATGACTTAGATTATATGAACAAGTGTGATGCACATTTTCTTGAACATTCATTATTTTCATGACTCATCTACAGCTTGAAATACGGGACCGAATTTAATTCACTAGAAGTGTCTTTACCTGTTTTATTATACAGTACTTTTTGTATATTTCTATCACACATAGGATGATGATTTCGTTTTTCAAGTAGAAGCGTAGTGCACGTTGAATAATGATAACATTGTTAAGTATAGTTAATTTTATTCAGTCTGTCAATTGACCTGAAGTGGGATAATGTTTAGCACTTTTTTTTTTTTTTTTGGTAAATGTTGAAAGGTTTTCTTCTCTCCCTCTTTGGATTTATATCCAAAAGTCATGGCTATTCATAGGAATTTACTCTATAATTAATTAGAGTGTTCTAAAAATAAATGTAGGTGTCCTATTTTCTGTGTATTCTGGTTTTTTGTTTAGTTTAGTTCTGTTTTCTTGAACCTTAAAGAAGCAATTGCATATACAGTAAAAATATTTAATGTACCACACTGCTTTACCAGCTAGATCCGGTATTGTAACTATCTTAGGCTGTGGGTAAGTTCACATGATTTCTGTCAATCATGATTGTGTTTAATGTTATGTCTTTAGAGTTTGTTGTTACTCTCAGGTAAGACAGGATCAGGCTGTGCTGCTAGGCTGTTCTAGGCTGCACACATTCAAAATGAAGTTCACTTCTGAATTGTTTATTCATGCAGATTGTATCTTATGCTAGATATTGTTCATATATTTTTGATAACATTTCTTTCTAAGTTCAGATCATTGCTTCACGTCTATGTGTTTATGCTACAAAAGGGTACTATTATAATTAGCTTAGTAAAATGATATTACTCTTCTGTTCTCTGAAGTGGTTTAGGTTTTTTAATAATTCATGACAATACTTTCTTTCAGTGCCATGCAGTGGGAATTTTACTGAGCGGAGAGGTACTATTCTTTCACCAGGTTACCCTGAACCTTATGGTAACAGCTTGAATTGTGTGTGGAAAATCATAGTGACTGAGGGATCAGGTATTCAGGCAAGTCTATATTTTGTCAAGCATGGAGTATTAAGTACTTTGTGGTTCAGTTTAAAAAGTAATTGTTTATTTCTCTAGAAGTTTCAGAAAATAGCCATTAGTAAGACTGGTTTTGGGGTTCTTCAAATATTGGTGCTTTGTTTTTCTCAGTATTTTTCTTTGGTTAGCTTTATCCTATATTACTTTATTTTTACATGGGGGTACAAATGAGAAATGGTGAACAAGCAGCTTTCTCTTTTAACCTTTTAGAATATTGAAAGCAGGTTCTGATCCTTCAATCTTTTATGCAAATGCCAACCCTTTCTATCTGATAGGATATCACTGGGGCTCTTGAGAGGTCTGTGATTGTCTTAACTGTTCATTTACACTTTGAATAATTATTTATAGTAATGCAAAGTATGTGCAAAATCCTTCTTGCTTACCTAGTGTCATATTTTCTAAAAGTTAAGACAACTTAGCGAACATTAATGTTTTATTTACATTTCTTCACTCAGGTGTTTTTGTTTGGATCTACTTATTTAAGTTTTCTTTGGGGTGTGTTCTCTTTTTATTTTTGTTTGGTTTGTTGGGGTTTTTTTTTTTGCCCCCTAGAACATTTAAAAATAAATATGGCTAGTTAGTTTAGAAAGTTCTGTGTTTTACAGATCCAGGTCATCAGCTTTGCCACTGAACATAATTGGGACTCTCTTGAAATATATGATGGTGGAGATATGACAGCACCGCGTCTTGGGAGCTTTTCAGGTGAGGATATGCCATGATTTAAACATACAGTTCTATATATAGGTGTGTGAGAGAACATGTCTTTGTTTGTTCACATATATAGGCAGGGAGTATATTTGTATCGCATTGTTTGTGATATCTTTATCACTAACTATCTCATTTTGGTGAGATTTCAGATGCTGTAACATGCCAATATTCAAATTCAAAGAGAGATTTTCAGAAGAAAATATGACACTAAAATGTTTAGCTTTATTAGCGGGATTTAGGTGATAATACTTGCAAAAAAAAAAAAAAAGCTTTCTTTCGTCTTACCTAGCCCTCCCATAGAGAAGATACAGTGATATAAATTGGTACTGACATTCAAGGAACTTCCTTTGACAGCTTTGACTTAGTTTATCCTTGTTAACCTCCCCTTCTCAGGAAAAAGATGAAGCATTCAGCATTTATCCAAACTCACCAGACCTTGGAGAACAAAACAAATTACTACAGTTGGGACATAACAAGCCATGCAATTTGTTGTTTTACATGTACATCAGGCATATATAGCTTTACTCCTTTTTTATAAGACAACTTTTATAGAAAGAGCATGTTCTATAAACCAAACCAAGAGATATCTCATATAAGATTAAGTCAGGAATAATACCCCAGGCTCATGAATTCTATCACAAGCCTGATCTGATTCTAGTGTAGCTAAAGCATTTTGTGGAATTTTGTCTCTCTGGTGACTTCACAAACTTTTAAAGTAGAGATGTATATTGGATTATATAGAAATGAATGATCAAATGAAAAAAATTAACCCCACATTATTTGTTTGGATATTGAATTAAATGATTTGAAGTTGTACCTCAAAATTTACATATTAAAATATGTTGTGGGTTAACCCTAGTTGGCAGCTCAGCCCCACCAAGCTGCCTGCTCACTCCCACACAGGGGGATGGGGAAGAGAATCAGAAGGGTAAAAGTGAGACAGCTTGTGGGTTGAAGTGTAACAGGTAAAGCAAAAGCTCCACCTGCGAGCAAATTAAAACAAGGAGTTAACTCATTGCTTCCTATATCGGCAGGCAGGTGTTCAGCCATCTCCAGGACAGCAGGGCTCCATCACATGTAACGGTTCTTTGGGAAGAAAAATGCCATAACTGCCAGCATCTCGCTCCTTCCTCATTTGTCTTCCAGCTTTTAGTGCTGAGCATGATGTCATATGGTATGGGATATCCCTTTAGTCAGTTGGGGTCAGCTGTCCCAGCTGTGTCCTCTACAAATGTCTTACCTCTAGTCTACTTGCTGGGTGTGAGAAACAGAGACCTTGACTCTGTGTAAGCACTGCTCATCCACAACTGAAACATCCTTGTGTTATCAACACAATTTTGTTCACAGATCCAAAACACAGCACAATGCTAGCTACTGAGAAGAAATTTAACTGTGTCCCAGCCAGACCCAGAACAAAAGGCTATAACATTTAATATTAAATGCTAGTAGCTATGCTGTATATTAATTTGATGATAAGGAAGAAGTTATGAAACGTAGTCAACTTTTCACAGGTGAAATATGTGGCAAATGATATCGAAGCTGTTGCATAAAGAACAGATTAAATTTAACAATACTCAAAACACTTTCTTATTCTGTACTAAAGAGTGTCATCTTGTTTTAGCTTAAAGGCCTTCCTAATTTCCAGGTAAACTGAAAAAGACAATTTTTTGTATTAGAAATATTTCATTGCAGATAGAGTAGCACAGCTTTGTTGTGGATTTATCTCTCTTGTATAATGAATTACAGACAAAATGAAGAATTATTTTGTGTATGGGAAAGGCCTAGTGAAGAATATTTAAACATGACATGAAATCTGCTGTTTTCAAAACTGAGCCAGTAATGTGACATTGAAACTGAATTCCAGGCATATTTTCATAGAGAGTAAAATTCATAAGGTGTCATTTCTCTCTTACTAAACCATGTACAATACCATTTTCTTCTGATTTGCTCTCTGTGAATTCATCTGTCTTCTAAATACACATTCAAGATGCACAGAAGTACAACTAATTGCTAAGAACTTACTAACCTGTGCTGTTAAACTATGTCTCAGAGTTGATTTGGAGAGGTAAATTCACTGGAGCCTGTTTCTTGGAGAAGTTTTTGCAAAGCTAGATAGCTATACTATTCCCTTATGTCAGGGCATAGTGGGGGTCAGCAGCTCCCTGGGGTCAGGGTGCCAGGAGCAACAGGGGCTCTCTGGGGCAGCTGAGCAGGGCCTGGCAGCCAGGGCCCATCCCAGTGGAAACAAGCCAAAAAGTGGAAAAAAGTGGAAACAAGCCAAAAAAAGCAACAGTGTTTTAGAGTTGATAGTTTGGGCCTAGTGCTTCACTAGACTATGGTATATTCAAACTGAAAAAAAATGAGACTAAATATAGCTATGGCTCCATCTAAAATTGGAAATGCAGATAACACCTGACATTCCTTTACATATGTATATGTACTTAAATATGCATATATATGTGTATAGACATCTTCAGAGAGAGTATACAAATTCAGTAGTCATTGATGTTGACATCTGGAGAATCTACTTTTATGATGATAGTTAAATTTAGAAAGAAATTAGGTAAGAATGTGATCCGTGCTCTATGTTTGTACTAACCCAAAATGCCTAGAATGACCATTAATCTCCATTCTTGGTCTAGAAATTTCTTAGATACCTAGACAACATTTCACACATGCAGTATAGTGTTCACCTCTGGAATGAGATACATTGCTCTTGGTTGTCATTGCTAACACTTGAAAGGGATAGTGGACATAATTTTCTACAATAATATCATAATTAAACATTAATTTAAGTAGGAAACTTGTCCTGATTCCATTGTAAGCCTTTAGGGAGGCAAACACATACTTACTGCCTCCTAGGAGAGTTCCCTTTCTTCCAGATTACAGATTCTCAATCAAGATGTTAAGAAGTCAATCAGACTCTGGCATCCTAACATGATATCCATCTATATGAGTGTTAGATATCTACACCTTAGCTATTATTCTTGAAATCTGCTCCTGCCCTTTAAGTACTGTTTTTCTCTATTGATGATAAAGGAAGTCCAAAACAACTAGAATACTGTGAGCACTACATCTGGTCTCCACACTAAAATGTATCTTCCATACTTCATATACCCAGTACCAGAAGAATCAGATGTTGGCAAGCGTTCAATAAAATTTCACTTAGATCATAGAATCATAGAACAGCCCATGTTGGAAAGAACCTCAAAAGACCGTCTAGTCCAACCTTTTGTGGGGAAGGGAGCCTAGATGAAAGTGTCCAGTACTCTGTCCAGACTCCGGTGATGGGGACTCTACCACATCCCTGGGGAGGTTGTTTCAGTGACTGATTTTTCTCACTGTAAAAAATATCTTTCTAACGTTGAGATGAAAAATCCCAGTGAAGCTTGGATGTGTTGCCCCTTGTCTTCTCCATGTGGCTCTTTGTGAAAAGAGCACCTCCATCCTCTTTGTAGCTGCTCTTTAAGTATTGGAATACTGTGATAAGGTCCCCCTCTGAGCCTTCTGTCCTCCAGGGAGAAGAGACCTAACTCCTTCATCCTTTCCAAATAGGGCAGGTTCTCAAAGCCTTTGATCGTTTTCATGGCCCTCCCTTGGACCCTCTCCAGTCTGTCTGTTTTTTTCTTGAATTATGGGGACCAGAGCTCGGACAGAGTACTTCAGGTGCAGCCTGAAGAGCACTGAGTAGAGTGGGANTATAGCTATGGCTCCATCTAAAATTGGAAATGCAGATAACACCTGACATTCCTTTACATATGTATATGTACTTAAATATGCATATATATGTGTATAGACATCTTCAGAGAGAGTATACAAATTCAGTAGTCATTGATGTTGACATCTGGAGAATCTACTTTTATGATGATAGTTAAATTTAGAAAGAAATTAGGTAAGAATGTGATCCGTGCTCTATGTTTGTACTAACCCAAAATGCCTAGAATGACCATTAATCTCCATTCTTGGTCTAGAAATTTCTTAGATACCTAGACAACATTTCACACATGCAGTATAGTGTTCACCTCTGGAATGAGATACATTGCTCTTGGTTGTCATTGCTAACACTTGAAAGGGATAGTGGACATAATTTTCTACAATAATATCATAATTAAACATTAATTTAAGTAGGAAACTTGTCCTGATTCCATTGTAAGCCTTTAGGGAGGCAAACACATACTTACTGCCTCCTAGGAGAGTTCCCTTTCTTCCAGATTACAGATTCTCAATCAAGATGTTAAGAAGTCAATCAGACTCTGGCATCCTAACATGATATCCATCTATATGAGTGTTAGATATCTACACCTTAGCTATTATTCTTGAAATCTGCTCCTGCCCTTTAAGTACTGTTTTTCTCTATTGATGATAAAGGAAGTCCAAAACAACTAGAATACTGTGAGCACTACATCTGGTCTCCACACTAAAATGTATCTTCCATACTTCATATACCCAGTACCAGAAGAATCAGATGTTGGCAAGCGTTCAATAAAATTTCACTTAGATCATAGAATCATAGAACAGCCCATGTTGGAAAGAACCTCAAAAGACCGTCTAGTCCAACCTTTTGTGGGGAAGGGAGCCTAGATGAAAGTGTCCAGTACTCTGTCCAGACTCCGGTGATGGGGACTCTACCACATCCCTGGGGAGGTTGTTTCAGTGACTGATTTTTCTCACTGTAAAAAATATCTTTCTAACGTTGAGATGAAAAATCCCAGTGAAGCTTGGATGTGTTGCCCCTTGTCTTCTCCATGTGGCTCTTTGTGAAAAGAGCACCTCCATCCTCTTTGTAGCTGCTCTTTAAGTATTGGAATACTGTGATAAGGTCCCCCTCTGAGCCTTCTGTCCTCCAGGGAGAAGAGACCTAACTCCTTCATCCTTTCCAAATAGGGCAGGTTCTCAAAGCCTTTGATCGTTTTCATGGCCCTCCCTTGGACCCTCTCCAGTCTGTCTGTTTTTTTCTTGAATTATGGGGACCAGAGCTCGGACAGAGTACTTCAGGTGCAGCCTGAAGAGCACTGAGTAGAGTGGGATGATCATGTCTATCTCTGCTAGTAATGCTCCTCTGGATGCAGCCCAGGAACCTTTTTGCCTTCATTGCTGCAGCAGTGTGCTGCTGACTCATGTTCAGCTGCTTGTCCACTAGGACCCCCAGGTCCCTTTCAGCAGGGCTGCTCCACACCCACACAGTTTGTAGACTGTACTGGGCTCTGATTCTGACGTAGGTGCAGGACTTGGCACTTAGAATCATAGAATGGTTTAGGTTGGAAGGAACCTTAAAGATCATCTAGTTCCAACGTCCCTGCCGTGGGCAAGGACACGTCCCACTAGATCTGGTTGCTCAAAGCCTCATCCAACCTGGCCTTGAACACTTCAGGGATGAGGTCTCCACAGCTTCCCTGGGCAACACATTCCAGTGACTCACCACCCTCATAATGAAAAATTTCTTCTTAATATCTGTTCTAAATCTGCCCACTTCTAGTTTGAAGCCATTACCCCTCCTCCTATGACTACACGCTCTTGTAAAAAGTCCCTCTCCAGCTTCCTTGTAGGTGCCCGTCAGATACTGGAAAGCTGCTATAAGGTCACCCCAGAGCCTTTACTTGTCTTGGCTGAACAATCCTAACTCTCTCAGCCTGTCCTCATAACAGAGGTACTCCAGCCCTCTGATCATCTTCATGGCCCTCCTCTGGACCTGCTCCAACTGATCCATGTCCTTCTTACGTTGGGGGCTCCAGAGCTGGATGTAATAGGCAAGGTGGGGTCTCATGAGAGCAGAGTAGATGGGCAGAGTCACCTCCCTTGACCTGCTGGCTACGCTTCTTTTGATGCAGCCCAGGATGTGATTGGCCTTCTGGGCTGCAAGTACACATTGCTGGATCATGTTGAGCTTCTCATCCATCAACACCCACACGTGCCTCTCTTCAGGGCTGCTCTCGATCCATTCTCCGCCCAGCCTGTATTTGTGCATGGGATTGCCCCAACCCATGTGCAGAACCTTGCTCTAAGCCTTGTTGAACCTCATGAGGTTTGCACAGGCCCACCTCTCAAGCCTGTCCAGGTCCCTCTGGATGGCATCCCTTCCCTCCAGCATGTCAACCACTCCACACAGCTTTGTGTCATTGGCAAACTTGCTGAGGGTGCACACAATCCCAACATCCATGTCACCGACAAAGATGTTAAATAGTACCAGTCCCAGTACCGACCCCTAAGGAACACCACTTGTCATATCACCACCTGGATATCGAGCCATTGACTGCAACCTTTTGAGTGCAACCATCCAGCTAGTTCCTTATCCACTGACTGGTCCATTGGTCAAATCCATGTTTCTGCAATTTATAGACAAGAATGTTGTGTTGGACAGTGTCAAATGCTTTGCACAAGTCCAGATCTTTATTAAACTTTATACTGTTCTTTCTAGTCCTCTCTTCCAGCCTGTCCAGGTCTCTCTGTAAGATGGCTGACATGTCAACCTTACCACCCACTTTAGTCATCAGCAAACTTGGTGAGGGTGCTTTCAATTCCGTCATCCAGATCATTTGTGAAGATACTGTAACAGTGTGGGGACCAGTATTGATTCCTGGGGGACCCCACTTGTAACAGTCTGCCAGCCTGAACTATGCAATTGAATGTGGCAACTGTGAGAATTAAAAACTCTAGCCTCATTTATTTCTCAGGGTACAGTAGGATATAATTTCTCATCTTACCGAATATCACCCTCTAAGGAAGTAAAAGACTGGTGTTATATGTTAGCAGATCTTACAAAGGAATAGAACTGCCAGAAGAGCAATTTTCTTCAATAAAGAGTATAATCATTCTGAGTCAGCATCCTCATTCTTAGAGAACAGACACCTTAAACATCCCTGAATGTATTTCAAATTCCCTATGGGTACTGTGAAAAGTCCTCCCTCCAGGAAGATATTTTGCTGTTTTCTCTGTTCCGTGGTAAGTATTCTGTGATGTGAACGCTCTGTACTGTCTGTAAATTACCATACTTAGAGCTTCTATGTCAGAAAGTAAAACCTTCCTTAAAAGCTAGCTTGTCATCTCTCCTCACCATGTATATCAAGATTTTGCTTAATATAGTTTTAGATTTTAAAATATTTACCATTTCCTAGTTTAGACTGTAGACCTGTGAAGATAATTCTTTCTGTTTAAACCTGAATTTAACAAGCTCATACCTAGGCTGCTCGCAGTTACTATAGAAACACCAAATGCCTCACAGGAAATGAAAATATTTCTTATGCAACCGCTGTTGAAGTTCATTAGCTACTTGATACTGTCTTTGAGGGTAATCATAGAAAATGAGGTAATTTTTAGCTTCAGTAGATACTCCAGCTTTTGACCATAGAATATGAGTTATATGGTAGTTGTGTGGTAACAAAGAAAATGTGTCAGATTTAGCAATGCTACTGGCAAAGAACGTGTCCAGGGTTAGTGATAAGCGTATTGTGTAGTGCACGCTGAAGTCAGTGGCAAACAATTCTATTAGAGTTATTTGAATTAGATAAAGCTAATATGTCTTTTATGTTGTGGGATTGTGTGTGTGTGTGTTTGTGTGTGTTGCAACTGCTTCTTCGCATCCAGTCATACCCTGAGAATTAGGATAAGTGGTTGAAATATTATCATGGGAAGAAAGTGCGGAGTGGACACAGAGGAAAAAATATGGACTGCAGGTTTTTTATACATGTGGAAAGAAGTCAAATGGCAGTTGAGCTTGTTCTCATAACTGAATCCTTTACGTATGTGATCTTTTTCTGTTTACACCTCTTTTTTCTATGCAGGTCAATAAAGTTTCATCTGAACACGATGGGATCTTGTTTGATTGTACTTACATTACCTCATAGTATCATGACTTGTAATCAAAATTTTCTTGCAGCATCAGGAGAAAACCAGGCAGAACATAGCACTTGAGATTTCTATGCACATAGTGAGAAGAAAATGAGCCTGTCTGATTCAGTCCTGGTTATGTCTTTTCAATATAAAACTTTGATATATCAGCATGCTGCAGTTTATTCCATAACTTTTATTTTTCCAGGTACAACTGTGCCAGCACTGCTGAATAGCACCTCCAATCAGCTTTACCTACATTTTCACTCTGACATTAGTGTGGCAGCAGCTGGTTTTCACCTGGAATACAAAAGTAAGACTGGTTGCTTTTTGAAACTGTCTTAGGGAAAAGCATGCATATGGAAAGGGAGAGAATTTATATTGTTCTTTTGGCTTTTTATTTCTTCCCTGACTACCAAAGTCTACTCTGCATGAACCTGATAAAAGTGATATCTATTAAACTGAAATTTTAAATGAAGTGTAATTTGAAATTGCTGAAAAACAGCTTTGACGAATCAGCAGCATATAAAAAACCCACCTGGCAATTCAGAACAATATTTTTAAAATTTGTGGTTTAATTATGGTGTGGGTACTTTTTCAACTTATTTCAGCTTAGTTCTGAAATTTTGGTAACAAAAAAAAGTAAGAGTTAGTTGCACTACTTGGAAACAGGTAAAACCAGAACAGATGACACTTTTTTCCCGATTCATATGTGCATATATTTAATCCTTGCTAGTCTTTCCTTTCTTACAAATTCTTTTCCCTCAACAAATTGCTGTAATTGCAAAAAAACTCATTCTAATCCCAGAGTTACAGGGAAACACTACAGTTATCTTTGTAAATTCCTGGTGGTATGAGCAGAATAACCTGAGAAATTTAATGGCAAATTCTGCTATATATCAACTTCTTATATATTTTATGAGCAGCTTGGTTCTAAAATGCAGAGGTTTGGTGTTATGAATTATCTCACATAATCATATTTAATTCAAACATATATGGTTTTATTATTACCTCTCAAAAACTTTAAATACTATAGCATAATAGTAATTTCAGCACATGTGCTCGCATAGCATTGCTTTTAACTGGAAATAGTTATTGCTAAGAATAGTCTAGTCTTTAAAAAAATAATGTGATGATGAGTTAGCAGTCTGATGAACACTTTGATGAAAGCAAAGTAAATCTTCTTTAATTTTTGAACATGAACACGCTCTTTTCTTACAAAGAGTTTCTAGAATTTTATTGAAAATGGAGTTAATTTTTTATTTTATATATAAAATATAAATATCTACAGAATTTTGAAAGGTTAGATTTTCAGCTCACAACAAATATTTTAAACTAAACATAATCCACAAGATGTTCTTAACTTTTAATTTTGTTTCCTGTTTGATTCAAGCGTTTACATGCAAGCATGTTGTACTTTTTTTGAATACAATCATTCTAATAGTGATGTAAAATAAGAATATGACTATTTCTTCTCCAAGAAGAGAATCTGCTATTTTGACAAAGTTCTCTGTTTTCATTTAGGCAGCCCTCCCCCCCAATTGGTCAGCCTTTTTTTCTTCCCCAAGCCTTTCCCCTTATCCTGCAGTGAAAGTATAATTCCATATGAAGTGGAAAGAAGTACAAATTTGTTCTAGAAAGCTGCTGTACAATGAACATTTTGAAGTTCAATTTTTATCTTTTACTGTATCAGTTTTATTATTGTGGTGACTCCTGAAAAAAATGGGTTCTGTTAACAAGTAAAAAGTGTTTGGGAGCATGCAAGGTCACTTGGATTTATGCTTTTGTTTGTCTCCTAATTGCCAGCCCCACAACTGTGTCCTGTTGAAGGATCTGTTGACTTCAGTGGTTCCAATATTTCAATGCCAGGGTTTTTAAGAAGTGCAACTCAGTACAGGTCAAGGTAGCAACATTCAGCATTCAGAGCTTAGTTAACTATTCTGTTGATAGTCTGGCAGGAAAGAATAATTTCCTTTCTTACATGGCTATACAGTCTCTGCAGGGCTAGCGGGAGTACGGTACATCTGTGTGTGTCTCTGAATACAGAAAACAAGCAAATCCCCACAGCAAGAATTTACTCTTTATATTGAGCACTTGCCTTTTTAGATCAAGAAAGAAGCAGAGAAGGAAATACTTTTCCATGTAACGAGATGCAGGTGTTGCTAGTGTTTGATTATGAATTCTGAACCCTGTAATCTTTTGGTCACCTACTGTTTCAAGCAGTATCAGAAAAATAAGTATCTTTGGTTCAAAAGTCAATCTAAAATTCGGAATAAAAATGTCCTTTTGTGGAGGGGTTGTCTTACTAAAGCAAACACAAAAATGTTTGACATCTGGGAAAAAATATTAAACATGAAATGCTATCTCAGAACATCAGGTACTTTTGATAAAAACAAAGGAAAAAGAGAGTTAGATTCATAGTTTTTCTAAATGAAATGCTTTGCAGCTGTAACATTCAGTTATAGTATAGGGGGGCTCAGTTCAATTCTTTGATATCCTTGTAGAAATTTAAACATCGGAGTATTCATAGTGTGGGTGCTCAAGATCTACTTTTAAGGCTGTTCTACTTAATAAGACTAACTAAGCAGCAGTAGCAGGATGCATATCAGCCTCCTAATTACCAGGAAAAAGGGTTAATCATTCAAGTTCAGGTTATATTTAAAGTTTTTGTAAAAAGTAGTAGAGCGCTAAGATCAAATGTATAACGAATACATCACTGCTGTGAGGCCAGATACCTACATTTAATGTGTTCATTTAGAGGACAGAGCTGGACTTGGACGTATGTAGGATGTAGGCAGTTGGTCATGATACTTCAGTGGATACATGGTTTCCAGTTCTTGTTCAAATACGTGTTTTAAAAGTTTATAAAATGAAATTATAGAAGAGAGCTTAGGTGTTTGTCTCGGCTGAAATTCTCTGTATACCTCCACGATAAGGATAATCCTCTGAGCAGCAGCAATGTGCGTTCAAATCGTTGCAGGTAACAAAGACCTTATCTCCTTATTCTAAGTTGTCAGTAACTGCTTTGCAGGAATCTGCTCTGTCTTCTTTCAGTTTGTCTTCATTAAGGACAGAGGGAAAACAACGGATTCTGGACCCTGCAGTTGAAAGGCCTTCTTTCCTATTCATTGATTCTGCTCTTTATTGTAGCTCTTTTATTTAGTCACAACAAAAGGAAATTCAGTGACTTACGGAAAAAAAATAATAGCATGTCAAAGATGAATGACAGACTTCCAGAAAGTTTTATATAACATCCCTTTCGTTTCCTAATCAGAAAGGAAGCTGAAGAGGTGCACTAGATTAGAGAGAGGAAGAGAGAGCACAAAATTGCTGGGGAATATTGTTGATGAGTAAGAGTTAGTATCAGTATAGATTAATTTAAAAACACAACAGAATTGTGACAGCTTATATGAGCTGAAAAAGTACCTCTTAGGTTTGTAAAAGAAAAGAAAAAGAAATAATAATAAATGACAATAATATAGTCCTGCAAGCAAAACAGAATTAATATATATTTATGTAATCTAAAAATCTCCAGCTGTGTAGATGCAGCAGATTGGTTATTTAATGGTGGTTTACCTATGGATAGACAGAAAGTTCAAAGTGAAGAAAGAATCAAAAAAAGAAATTTTAGCTAGTCCTCAGAGAACTAAAATTTGTGGGCACAATTTTTATTTCATTTTCAGCCAGATAATTTTGTTCTTCTTTAAAGTATTTTGTGATAGAAATTTGGCGGGTCTTCTGTGACCCTGATTAAAATTTAACAATGTTTTTATTGGAAGTATTTAATTTATAGCTATGCTTATTTTAGTGTTTGAATAGTGCTTTTATGAATCCAAATACACTTCTGTATAGTTCCTATACTTTCATGGAAGGGGAATGGCTTTGTCTATTAAGTTGTTTTCCTCAGTAATTAATTGCTGTGAGTCAAAACTAACAATAAAAATTCACAGTTGTTCTGAATTTTCATTGTATTTCAGGGAAATCCACAGAGATCATTACTTAATTTTTTTTCCAGAACAATAAACCAAAATTCCAAACTTCACAGCTATCTATATCCCTCATGGTATACAGTCTTAGAATTATTTTCTCCTGCTACATGTACATCGTTCCCAGTTAGCATTAATTGAAATTATATGTATGCATCAGAGGACACTGAATCTTTTAATAATATGGTTTTAGATATAAGTATTTTGGAAAGAGAAAAAGCTATCTGTCTTTGAAATTGAGAAAGCTGTAATGCTTTTCACAAGGCACAAATTTTGCAAATCCTCTTTTTACATTTCACATCTGGGTGTTTGGGGTTTTTTTCTTTCCTTTAATTTGGGAACTAGGCTTAGAGCTTAATCCTAAAACACTTCAAGAAAATTATTTAAGTAAATGAGGATCTTTTGAGGATTAATAGAAAATATTACATGGACAGAAAGTGCAATTAAAGTTGCTGTGTATTAATTGTTCCTTGATTAACAAGAATAATAAATTATTAGAGCTAAACCCCTTCCTATGCAAATGCCCAGTAGGTAAGAGAGTGTTAGTCCTGGAAGAGTGAAGGGATGGCCTTGCACTTTAATATCATTTCTTCACTAGTGAGAAGACCTTTAGGAATCACAGTGAAGACAATTAGCTTTCCAACTATAGATATTACCAGAAAAATGCCAGTTTGCAATAAGAAGTTGTTGATCCCATCAGGTCCAAATAACTTCAGATCTTGCCTTCACAGCCTACAACAGGAGTAGAAAAGACCTAATAGTGTTTCATCTTATCTTCTGCATACATTTCACATTAGAGTAGAAGGTAAAACTGCTGTAAACTATCCATTCCAGAATCCTGCAGACCCATAATGTCATTACATTAAAAAAGTCTTCATAGCAACGGTAAGAAATGAGGATCACTTAGGAACACTCCCTTCATCTCAGAAGGAATTCTAAGAAGCAAGGAGCAGCAGAGGAGTGTGTCCTTAAGTCACTGTTAAATTATTCATCCAGAATAGAAATTATTTCTCTAGGATAGAATTGTACATCACTTAGTATTTTAGAATAAATGGATGAGAGTTTCTACTTTAAAAAGTATTTTCACCAGTGTAAATGTTATAAGCATGCCTGGGTTTAGATCAGTATGTTAGGGAAAACAGCTTTATTTCAGTAAAATAGATTTAGTTTGCTATCATTTGATCACATATCTTATATTCCACACTGTATATTGCTGTTTTAAAGTAACTTTATAGAACTTCATAAATACTTATGAAAGTTTCAGCCACCAATGACAGCTTATTTTAATCCTAGATATTTCAAGATAATTTAAATAATTGAAAATGTATTGTTTTATTTCTTGAAACTTTGCCTTCCTTTTAGAAATGTCTTTCTCTTGCCCTCTACGTTTGTGGGTTCTATCTATGTATGTCTTTATTTTCATGGGAAGACTCAGGGGAATCTGCTTCTGCAAACGTAAGTTCACATCTAACCTAGGCAGTGCACATGTTCCCCTTGTAGCCTTCAAAACCACACAAGTCTTCTGGTGAATACTGATAATTTGTCATTTACTTTAGGATAGTTTTGTGTTAGGGATCAAGAATGTAGGTATGAGCTAGTTGTCCAAGTTGAGTGGTCATACTCAATGTGTACACTATGGTCAAATTGATGACTTAGATGGGTTTTTTTCCTTTGTTTCTTTGGGTGTTTTAGGGGGTTTGTGTTTTTTCTTGTTTGTTCATTTTTAAGTCAGATACACAGATGCACTCTTTTTAAAAGAAATAACTGGTCAACGCCTTAGAAAAATCTAATTCTGGTCATAACATAATTGTAAGTTTTGTTGAGAGCCACTATGTGGCATTGTTTCTTGTTATTTCAGAAGGATTGTAGGTGTTAAGTGTTAAACTGGTTGCGGTAACCTATGATGAGAAATAAAGCAGTAAAAATATTCAACAGATAACTGTAGAAAAGACAGGAATTAATGGTTTAAACTAATCCTTCATATGCATGGGGTTTTGTCCCCCAAACTGTGGTAGAATAAATGACATAATTATTTTCACAGCCACCAGCAAGTCCAATCAAAATGTGCTTTGTTGCATTTCTAATATGTAGAACAGTAGGAAGAATAAATATTCCTGCTATTTGATTGAATTCCTTTTCATCTTAATGAACAAAGGAAACAACTATCTAAATGGTATGGTTTGGAAATGTGCCTGTTTAATTCAATTGCATTTGTAGGCACTAATGTTTCCAGTTTGGTCTTGAAATCTCATTTATTAATTCAGTAGTAGTTTCAATATTTTCTTTAAGAGACAAAAAAATTTTTAAAAGGTCTGGAAATAATGTTTGCTCATACAGCATGCTGCTTGAATCTCTCAGTTGCAGTCAGTTTGTTTTAGTAAGAACTGAATATATGATGAATATAGACATGTAGGTTTAGGCCACAAATATCTGTAAATATATGTGTAAATATATCCAAATGTAGTGATTAGAATTAGCATATTTCAGTAAAAATCCTGTTTTATGGAATCAAGAGTTTAATAGTGTCATATAGCCTTATTACCTTGAATTAGGATGTACGGCACCCTGTACGCTATACTAAGATAATGTAATATGTGTGAGAACATAAGCTTACTTTTAATTACTGTCTCTTTTTCTGAATCTTCTCTGTTGTGTGTTTTCAAGTGCTAAAGGTTCTCAGGAGCAGAAATAACGGATTCATTGGTAAGGGGACTAGAGAACAATGACTATCTTTTGTAATACTTCTCTATCATAAAAATCTCTCATAAATTCAAAGATAAAAATCAGACTAGCAGAGAATAAAATGGGTTCGTCTAAGTAGCATAGTGGTTTTTGTAGGTCCAGATTAAGACTTTTCATGCAATTTGATCTCTAATGCAGCTCTCCAGTGCAGCAATCTTTTCTTTTCCCCTGTATTAAAGTAGGTGGGAATCATAAATGTGCCATTTGTAATTTAGCAGGTCTTCATCCTATCAGTATATCAGTACAACTTATTAGCTGTTGACATGAATCTGAACCCTCTTGCAGTAATTCATTGGGATAAATGCATTTTCTAGGCTGGTGTCTGAAGCATGCAGTTTTGGAAAGGACAGCTTGAGTTTTGATGTACACCATCATCAAAAGGGAAAGAACAATTCACTCCAGCTTGATGTTTGTAGTATAATAAAGAACAATATGTTTCAGTTAGCCACACAGAGGTGGGAGGGAGGAATTCGAAAAAGAAAGCCTGATGACTTTTGGTCAAGCTGTCAAGAAATTCTTTTGTTGTTCAGTTTGCAGCTTTCTGAAATGAACACTAATGGGCATTCACAATGTCAGATATGCCAGCAAGGATTTTCTTTCTGCCAGCAATGGCAGTGATGTTTGGACAGAATTTGAGGTAATTGTAGGCATGTATATAATTACGGAAGTGAGGCATATTTGTCTTATGCCACAGCGGAGACAGGAAAGTATTTAGCAGGCAGTAAGTGGAAGAAGGTCAGGGAGAGGGTTATCATTCTTGACATTGATGTGTTCTCTCTTGTACTGTGTAGCAGAAGCTGAGCTCTGAAGAGCATGCACTAAGCAATCCTTGTCCTTTTTTGATTGCTTGGACCTTGGCATTTAACATGTTTCCCTTTATTACTGACTGTTCACATACAATCTAGTTTAATGTATTTCAGAGTCTCTGAATATTTAAGTTTTGTAGTTTGTCCCCAGATACCAGAATTTGTTTGCTTTCTCTCAAGCATTGTTTACATTTTTTGACTAGTTCTAACAAAGCTAGTTATCTAATTAAACTAGGCTAGTATGATATAATGATTAGAATGATGAGGGTGAGGATTCACAATAATATTTGATTCTGTTTCCAACTTTATCTTTGCTTTTGTGGAGATGATATTACTTCTTAATGTCAGGTATATCAAATAAAGGCAATTATGAGTGGGTTTTGCACAGCGTTTTGTGATATTTTGCTAAAATATTCTGTATTATAAGTTGTATCAGCAAAGAAAAGAAGTAGTATTTACAAAGTATAAGCAGCTAGCAGAAAGAAAAAGTTTTTTAACAGGTTATTAGGATCTTTTAAAGATAAAATACAGAGTGTAATACCGTATCTAACAATTGCACAGAAAATTACTTTGCAAAGTTTCTTTTCATCATAGTGTATTTAAATTCTGTATGCTGTTTACCTAATGATAGAAAGAACTATGTTACAAACACATTATTAATATTGCTATGCAGTCACTGTTACAAACCTTTTTGTGACTCAGAAAAATCTGCAAAAGTAACTTTATTCATACAAATTTACTACTGCAGGCCTGTAACTCTCAACACACAGGAATGCTGACTTCATCCAAAATACCAATTTCCTGAAGACAGGAAAGAATCTCAAATTTATAATCACAGAATTCAGCAAGTAAATTGCTATCTATAAGCAATTTAGTCACAATGTCTTTGTTAGGTGCTTACTAATTTAACAACGGTGAGTTTGGAGCAGATCTTTTTAAATTGTATTTTCTGTTCAAGGGAGAGAAGCATAAGGAAACACAGAAATAAAGCTTGGTTTGCTTAAGTTGTGTCTGAACATTTGATTCTCAAATTAGTAAACAATAGGCTGTCTACTGTAGTCTGGATTACTGAAATAAGATGTTACCATTCACTTAATACTGGAGCAAACAGACCGTTCGTATGGATGCAGATCACAGCTATTTAGTGCCTGTACTCCAAGAAATTTTCCAGACATGGATACATTTATGGTATTGTGGAGTACAGAGTGTTTGACCAAAAGAATGATACTAGGAAACTGCAACAAACCCTAAACCATTGAAGTTAATCATGATATCCTCATGCTTATTTGGAACATTACAGTTCCACATAATGACGACACATCAAGTCCCAAGCGGCCACATTCCAATACACAAAGGAACTACTTCAGGAAGATCCTGTGGCTTGCAAATATTAAATAATTTCTTATGTCCTAAATAGAGAGTATTTAGTTTAATAGCTCTTGCATCAGTTGTTATGAAGACTGCATGTCATACTTTAATAGTTGTCACTCAGAATGGCTTGCCATTATCATTGTTCATTCCTGAAAAAAGTGTAATGTAGTAAGGGCACAGAACATAGCAAGAATGTACAGGATTATGGAACATATTTCCAGGAAAGAAAAAAAGAATGGCTCAGCAATCACAATTTCAGGTGAAAGCATAAAAGCTATTTCAAACTTCAGAGTGCTTCATTATGAAAATATATGTATTTCAACTAGACCTTGAGCTGCAAAAAACCTGACTGGGAGTGGGTGAAGTGGGAAACACAAAAATCCTTATGTGTGTATTTAAGATTTGTAAGGCATTTATATTTAAGTGATAAAAAGTAGATACATAAAGGTTTAGGGCATAAAGTTAAAACCCTGTCTTTATGAAAATATGTAAAGAGCATTATCTGAAAGAAAACTGTATTTCTGTAGAAAGACTAGTGTCTCAGTGAATAACACCAGATATTGTTTCATGATGAACCATCTGGAACAACAGACTTTGAAATGTCAGATATCAGAGTATAGCAAAATATCATGTAATTTCTGTACTAAACCTCTGTCAAGTTACACTTATTGTCACTAAAGGGGTTAGATTTCATAAGAAGACTGTGAGAGTTGTAGCATTTAGTCGGGTATCTTTTCATATGAGTGAACAGAAGGACACGCTGTTGCAAAAGTGTATGACCAACAAAAGATATTCCAAAAATCAGTTTTAATGGTGTTACAGAAAAGGTAGAATGGTAAAATTTAACAGGGACCTTATACTACAGACACTTCAGCGGACATAACTTTTTACCGGTTCTGGATGTCAGTTGGGAACTAATACTACCTGGTGCGTACTAAATCTAAGCTTAGAATAATGATTCAAAATGCACAAACCACTCACCTAAAAGGTGAGGACACTCCATCCCCTGGGAAGTTACTTTGGGTGACATCTCCACCCAAAGGGAGGGCTTCTGATCACAGACCCACTGCTCCATGGAGAACCACTCAAAGGGGGTCTCCAGTGGGGACCCCATTATATAGCCTGATTGGACCTGAACTTTGGTCATCGATGGCTGTGGTCAAGTAGCTTTCATTGGTTGAGGAGTCTCCAAGGTAGGCTCATTGGCTGAGGTGGTCTCTAGGGCTCGGGTAGCTGTGGTATGTGGCTGAGGGTTGTTTGCATACGTGACCAGCAGCTCACGAGCTTCCTGCCAAAGGAGCCACCATGCCTGTGTACCGTGCCATTAGACCTGCGGGGGAGCAGGAGCTGTGTATGATCCTGCCGCACACACAGTATCACATTCAGGAAAGTATTATTTTTGTCTAATTTTTACAGAATTTTGTGCTAATAAATTCTAACGATCTGTTTTCACACATTGTGAAAATAATTTCCATTCAGTTCTGGCTTCTACACATCATATCTTAAGGAAACGTATCAGTCACATATTTATGTTCATTTAATTTTCTCTAATTACTTCACCATTAAGATTTTACATTTTAAATGTTATTGTTTAAAAATTATTTTAAATGATTAAATTGATGGAATTGACTTCAAAGAAAGTTTTTAATTTTATAAGGGGAATGAAATTCTGTCATTAGACCATAAACTAACAAACTAATTCTGCCAGTCCGTTTGTTTGCAAAGAGAATCTTAAAAGCACAGAATTAAGGAATCTAATCAGCAGTTTCTCAAGTCATGTTCATTTGGAGCATTTTAGGTTAGATAGCAGAAATTATATTTAATTTTTAGTTGTATTGACTAACAAACTCCTTATATAAGGACACAAGAAAAGAAAAAAAAGTGATGTGCACTTTGCAAAAAGCAGAAGGTAATACTTTAGGTTGCCAAATTTAGATGAACACCTTTGAGAAATTACTAATTATGGATAGTCTCTGTAAAACTAATCTTCACTTTGCAATAGTTTTATTCCAAGATTTAGTTTTGGGTTAAAAGTACTACGTTTCAGATGTCTTAATTTCTTTATAGTCAATGGAGTTGTCTAAACATAAGGAACAACCTTGGCCTTTGGCTGCTCTTCCAAAAAGCTCTAACACCTAACAACCTCAGTAGTTGTGCTCAACTATTGTTGAAAAGAGATAATGTGCATAAAGTGTGTTCCCTCTTTCTCCCTCCATTTCCTTCACAAGGATAAGAAAGAAAAAAAAAAAAAAAAGCTGTTTAATATACTAGAAGTATATTAGTGGTTGAAGACATTAAGATGGCATAGTATTTGATAGCAACATGCCATAGGAATTGGTACGGTCACAGTGTATAATCTTTGTGTTTCAGTCATACCATTTGTATTCTGCAGGGCAGTTCTGAAAATTTCTGTTTTAAACAAAATTTCAGTTTAATGTTGAAATATACTTTTAATTCATGTTCTCTTAAAAAAACAATGCTGTGGGAAGAATTCATGAGAGCAGAAATTATCAGTGAAGAGCTGTTGTCCACTTATCTATGTTTTTTCAATCTTTCTGTTTACTTTCCTCAGCTGTAGGCCTTGCTGCCTGTCCAGAACCAATAATTCCTAGCAATGGGATCAAATCAGGAGATAGATATATGGTGAATGATGTTTTGTCATTTCAGTGTGAGCCAGGATATACATTACAGGTATTTCTTTCATTCTTTTTTTCTTCAAATTATGCACTGTGGAATAATTGCAACAAAATGGCAATAGACCCACTCAAAACCTATTTTAATGAAGAGTCTGTAGTGTGTCCATAGAGGTGATTTAAGCAGAGCCTGTGTGAATGCTCCCACATTATAAAGCTATGAATGTGCAACATGTCTGACCCTCAGTAAATCTGGGCTGGCGAATCTTGCTTTGGATAAACATATCATCGAGCACTAAAGTCCATCAAAGTGGACACGGAAATGACATGGTTAAAATGTTTTCTCTAGAAAATGATTTTAGTACTATGCTTGTTGAAACTGTACTGTGTTTTTCCATTTTTGGAATTAGTTCCACTAGGTGAAATTTTAACCACAGCGATAGAAATACATCATGGGATTTTATATTCTGCTTAGCAGTTGCACAATTTAGTTTCTAAAACAAACTTTATTCATACTAAATCTACTCTTAAAAATCTTTCAAGAAAGATTTCAAGAAATATTAAAAATTAGGTCATGGATTGGGGGTGTTCACTGTTCACACACTGGTTTAGTTTCCTGTGGTGGACATGTTATGGAGCTACTGATTGTAAATGTAAATTTAAGATGGAAAGCTTTTTTCTTCCCTCATTCATTCCTCTAATTCATTTACATATATTTCACCACTGATGGGATACATTGAAAACATACGAGTTCAGAATCTTTTGGGTGGTAATAGGTCCCATTCAAGACAATGTTAAAACTTACCACTGTATCAGAGAAAGCAAAGCGTCACAACTTCTGCTCCATAGAAGGAGAAAGTCATTGCTCCCTATCTGATGTTTGACAATTCAGTGCTCCCTCAGCATATATAGGCTTATTCTTTGGTCTCAGTGTTCCTTACCATTCTCCTAAAACTCAGACAGGATTCAGAGTGAACGTCTGAGCTCTAGGCTGTCTGTGGGGACACCTGCACTTGAAAAGTCTCTCTAGGTAATCTGCAACATGCTTACCTTTTCAGTCATGTATTACAGAAATAGAGTCAAGCCTTTAACCTAATCTGTGCTCTTTACATTTATACCATGACTTGAAAGAACCTGTGTCAGAAGCATCCCATATCCACAGCAAAAAAGGTTCTGTCGTACAAGTATCCTACTAATGAGAAAAGATTCAAGAGTTGTGCACAATAAAGCCTACTCTACCCATCCTGAGCACTTGCTGCTCGTTTAATGTTTAGAGGATCACTTACAAGCCAGCTGATGGTACATATATAAACTACTTAAGTTTTTCTCTTTCCAGCAAAGGAAAATTTAATATTAATTTGAAAATACCTACTTTTTTAAAACCTTTAACTTTCAGACTTCATTACTTTTATTTTCTCCGTTTCATTTTCCCCTTACAGTATCCTTTCAATAGGCAACAGTAATGTCAGTAAGAAAATGAGAGATTTTATATCATATTTTTCTTATGTGGTCCCTTCAAAAGGACTATCATTACAGCCTGACACCCAAATAGATTCTTCCATTGACTTCCATTTAAAGCCTGCTAATGAACCATTAACCTTTTTGTATTTCAAAGTAGTATTAAACTAAGTATATGATGAAATCCCATATTCTACAGATACATCTATATTGTTATAGCAAAGGTATTGGAACTGAAATTTGATCTTCAGTGATATTAATTTGTTAGAATGGGGTGGTGGCATGCTTTTGGCCTAGGTGAAGTATCACAGTTCAGTAATTATCACAAGCCAGAGACTATTCCTGATGGGCAGTTTGCATCATGACACTTTGTTTTGGAGGTGAATGTGGAAGAAAAAAGTTAAGGAGGTAGATATACAAAGGAATGTGATTTTGGTGTCAAGGCTAGAAAACAAGTCCAAGCACTTCCACTAGTACAGATGTAGCTTATATGTTATTGTAGTCCTTTTTTGTATGCATTGAACTAAAATTATTAATCCCAAGGCTGAGGACATTCTGTTTCAATGCTGAATCTATCTGGAAGTCAGCCTGTAATAAACTTGTTATACAACAATAAATATATTTTAAGAGTTGTTGGATTAAATGAAAAGTAATCTCTTTTTTGCTTCTTTGAGAAAGATTCCTATTTTGAATATATGTAGAAAATCCGTGTGTGATTCTTTACCTATTCTTACTCAATTCCACCCTGTGGTGAAAGGATCAGGATGTGATGGTGATACTGGTAGGGCTGTCATATAATTGCTGTTCATAGAATTGCCCATACGTGCTTAGCACATCATTGATGTGATCCAGGCCACTGCTTCTGAGCCATTGAGACTCAAATATATACAGATGAACATCTGATTTTTGGGTAAGCTCATAGCAATGATCAGACAGAAAAAAGTGAAGCACTCTGTACTAGCTATTTCCTCTGGAGATGGAATATCATCTAATCCAATTTATTCCATCTAAAAGCCAGCTATCTAATCTGAATCATCTGTTTAGGCTTTCACTGTGACACTAGAGATAAACAGCCACACACCTCCAAGGGCTGATTCATACTGAGATTTTGTGTTAGGATGGGTACCTTACTCTGAAAGTATCATCTTTCTCACTGATTAGGATATCAAAAGGTTAACATGGGTATCTAAACTGCTTAGGTTTGGTGACTCCTACTTGTATTGCCCATCATACTGCATGCTCGTCTCTCCCTACTTTTTCAACTATGAAACGTCTGGATTTTGCATATGAAAAAAGGGGATGATTCCATTTTTATGACATAGATTAGAAATGTATAAACCCTCAAGAAACAGCATCATTGAATTTTCTGTCCGTACTTAAAATAGTACTGCTGAAATATTGAGGTGGAGTGATAACAGTAGAATAGGAATACCTCAGAAGCAGTTGCAATAAGTACAGGAAACCTCTTGAAGATACACATTGTTATCCCTGACTGGATGTTTTGCATCTCTTTTTACTTAGAAAAAAACCAGAAGTGTGAGTTCATAAGTACAGTATTAGTATAAAACAATCACATATTTGTGAGGAAGAGATCTGCACATAAGAAAGTAATCTGTGTTAAACTTTAATACACTGTGTATATCCCTATCACAAAACCACATGAAGTCTTTTGTCCTGTATGCAGGTCTTTTCTGTAGTCCTTGAATATGACTAGCTGCACTTTTGTTTTTATACTAACAGGGATTCCATAATGAAATACTTTCGTCAAATTTCATAGCATATTGTTCCTTAACTGTACTTCCTACCTCTATTTCCATACATATACAAATTTAATCATCACTGTGGAATCTGAATTACATAAAAACTAGTTTCATGATCTTGTCTAAGGTGTAAAGCAAAAGATCTTTAATATCTAAATTCAATAGAAAAGTGTTTGAATCTTTTCAAAATGTTAATGAGGAAATGAGGATTTCTATGCTGTATGGACTCTGCTGTAAGAAAGTGCATACACATGTATGTATGGCATGTTGTTCAGACAAGACAAGTAAAAATGGCTCCAAATTAAAAAGAAATAATAATGGAAATAAGGTTCCATGGGGCACAGTATGTTTGCTATTCAACAAGTATAGATCAGCATAACTCATATCCATTTTTTTTTTTTCAGTCTAGCTGTGAATTTACCCTGAGTCTTTAGAAAACATATTCACAGCTAGCAATAACAATCAGGTGTGGATTAGTTTATAATTGAGACTTACCAGAAAAGTCATAGAGCTCAAACTACTACCTGGAGATGCATAAGAAAGGTAATTGCTAGCTGTAGGATTAAGTGTCTCCCCCCAGGAGGGGACTTTAAAAGACCGAAATCAGAGTGTGCTCTTGTTGGGAAGAGGCTTGAAGCCAGAGGAATCGTTTCATTTTATTTTTCAAAAGATCTTTTATAGGCCATTTTACTTTTTTCCTGACTGTGGTAGTTAAATTATGGCTTTACCCCCACTCACATCAGAGACATGCAATCACAGAAGACTAAGAGAGAATAAAATAAAACAGGGAATATTGCATTAAGTAAATTATTCAAAACCTCATCCATTTTGAAAGTAACTAAGATGACACAGTAAGTGCATGCACATTTTTCTTGTAAAAAGGTTTCTTTAAGAAAAAACCCTATTTTATTGAATTGTTATCAATTTTTAGTATTTTTATAAGAAAAAGGCTAATTAATTTTTGCATAATTTTAATGAAAACTTTTTTTCCCCCCCTTGCAAGGGAGTTTGTTTTTCAGAAGCGAATTCTCTAAATATACTTAACTAAATGATTAAAGTAGTTTTATTCCGTACAATCCTGTACAATTGTAAATGAACTTCACTGAAGTTAGTATGTGTAGTTTCTTTTTTGTAAACATACCAAATGATATGGAGGTGATTTCATCAAATGGATTTTCCTTTACTGTATTTCACTTATTCTTTTCCTTATTTTTATGAGAATTTGATTGCTATGGACAAATAATATTTAAATAAGTCTTCATATTAGATTGATAAAATATGCTGCCTTACTAATATTAGACTCTTAATACTCTTGATAAAAATAAACAAGAGATGTCTTGCCCAAGTTTTTATAACCAAATGATGAAACCAGGAACTAAACCTTGCTCTCTGTCCCTTGTCTCAGTCTTTATATCAGACTCTCTCACTCCTGCCAGGTTATTCAGCTTTCACATTCCAACAGCAGAATGCATACATAGCCTGAGTTCCTCAGGGGAGAGAATTGACAAAAAAAAGCCTTTTGCTTGCAATACTGTTTTCAACTTGAACTGTTACCAGTGCAAGCAAAGCTGGGAGCATTTTGCAATTGGTCCTGGGCAGCCACCCTGAAGTATGTGGAAATACGCTTTGCAGGTTACAGCCATGTTGTTTTTCACTTCCAGCTGATTCTGCTTGGGTCTTGTGATGTTTCTTAAAAACAGGCAGAGTAAATTAAACATGACAGCTAAATAGAGAGGCACTCGTACTTTTATTGCTGCCTGCCAAGAAGTTGCATGTATGCAGTGGGCCATGTTGTGAGGCCGTGTGAGAGTTCAAGTCCTGCTGGTAATTGTGGATGACTGTCTTGGCATGGTCCACATCCATACCATCTGTGGCAAGCAGATGTGGAACAAATTCCTCACTGTGTCTGTACTGTGCACTCAGATCAGTGGTTGGTTCACTCCAGATTGCAGCTTGAAAATAAACTAGTACGCTTACGCTGTGGATGAGAACCCTGGAATTGAAATACGGAGTGAACCAATTTGACCGTATAAATGACACATAGCTAACTGCTTCTCTCTTGTAGTGAGCCTTATATTTAATAAAAAATGTGAAGAGATTTTCAAGTTATCAAAGGAAGAATGTTTTAGAACATTTATCCAGTAGAAAAATAAGAACATAAAACCCGAAGTATTTAAAAATAGTTGGACAAATTCATAGAAGTAATTCTAATGTGGTTGGTTGATGCAAGAAAAGACACAGATAAGATGATCCAGGATGTCCTCTGTAGCTCTGCCTTCCTGGAAAGTCCCATAATGAATATCTGTAATCTAATATTTTGCCCTTTCCAAACAGGGCCGTTCTCATATTTCTTGTATGCCAGGAACAGTTCGACGCTGGAACTATCCATCTCCTCTCTGCATTGGTATGGATACTTACTTGTTTTCAATGTGTTCTGAACAGCAGTCAGAAGAAACTTCTGGCTTTGTTGTGCCTATTGTTCCTTCACTTAGTTCTGTTTTATTCAAAACTTTTTTGAGTTTCTATTTGTGTATAAGAAATATGTAACAATTGCAATAAAATTTGCTTGATATGTAGTGTATATGCTATTTAAAAAAATATTGTGTGAGTGGGCAAAGGAGGAAATCCAGATGTTTACCATTGTTTAGCTTGTCCTGAATACTGTGCTTTGAATCAGGCTGAATCTCTTCAGAATGGAGAGGAAGTTAACACATTCCTTTTGCAGCATGCTCACTTGGAGAACCTTCTCAAGAGCAAGGCAGGTCATGCAGGGAGACTAGGAGACTTCTCAAAGAAGCAGACAGTCAGTCTCCAGTGGGGAGCAGCAATGAAGCCAAGCCTTCAAGGCTGATGAAATGAAAAAGAGTTCTAGCCATCCAGAAAAGGCTGGCTCTTTCCATCTGAGAAAGCTATTAAATTATACTTAATTATAAAGCAAAGCTAAAAAGAATTTCCCTTTTAAGCACACAAAGACCTTTCCCAACAGATCTGAGTTTTCCCTCTGTAGACAATAATCTTACTCTACTGTATTGTTTCTTGATTAAACAAAGTTTAAGAGAATCAAGATTTTGGTGTCTTTTGGCATGATTATTTCAAGAAAAAGCAGGAATGAGGGGGAGAAAAGCACAGCTCCATCATAACATTCTGTCACTTCAGCTTTAAAATACATTCTTCAGGGAATGCTTTTAACTTTAATATTCAGACAGCAAAAGCCATTCCTTTTAGCTTCATATCTAAGAGGAATTTAAAAGATTGGGATGATATTGAACAATATTAATGTGAAATGGTTTTAAAGATTCCTTGTCAAGTAGGGCCTATATATTATTTTATATTCTCAACTTCTACAGAAGCAGTCACTTCTGATTAATATGAAAGCACTGCAGCTCCTTCAAATCAATTTTAGAAATGGAAAATTTATTCAGGAAGTTGTATTTTGGGGCTTGGGCACAGGGGTTTTTTGTGCTAATCATATGTTTCACCTTGTATATTAACTACAGTTCCTATTTGCAAACAGTGTGCTCATTGATTTTTTTTCCTTTAGCTCATGGAATTTTGCTGTCCTGGGAGCTCAAATACCCCCAAGAACACAAACAAATCCTTAAAACATGACACACACCCATCCTGCTTTGAACTCTTAAAATGTTGATTTTTCTAGAAATGCAAACCAAAATCTTTTCACTAAATAATCTATTTAACATTGCAAGGAGATAGAGATACTGGAGAAGTCTGAGACTAATTTATCAGCTTTTCAGTGGAGTTTTTCCTATTTGATTCAATTTCTTGTGTGTTCTAACTGGTAGTTTATTTTCATTTTTTCAGCACAATTATCACAATACACAGTATCATAGTATCACAATTCTGTAACCAGCTCATACATCACTGTAATACCTGGCATGAAGACTCATAGGCTTTAAAGTAATAATTCTGCAAATAGTAAATACAGTTTAGCTTTATGTCATTCTAAATGATGCAAATGGCTTTTCAATCTCCAAACACATGAATATGCTAAAGAAAAGCATACAGATAGTAAGCAAAGAATATTTCTGTTATGCCGCTAGTCTATCCTCTTTCTGAATTGAAGGAAGAACTGTAGTGGGGTTTTGTTTGTTTGTTTGTTTTTAAACTCAAATGTGGTTTTAGCTGTATTAACTAGGAGATTGACAACTGCTTCATAGATCAGTGTCATAATTCAGTTTAATTCCGAATTTGTTCCTCTGAATATGAAGCCTGTCTCAACATAGCACCCACCAGACATTTTCAGCCATAATTGGTAAGCTGAAACAACGGATTACCCAGGCTATACGAATAACTAGACATTTGCAGTAAAATCACAGTGAACATATTGCATGAACTAAACATTTTGCTCTAACGTGAATAATTTTTTTCTCTGTCATGAGGAATGTTTTAACTGTGGTAAATTTCGCTGCTTGGGGATCATATACCAAATACGAAGAAATAATATTATTAAAAAATATGGTGACTTTCTTTTTATTTTTAATAGCTAAATGTGGTGGAACACTGACAAACATGGGTGGTGTGATCCTGAGCCCAGGTTTTCCTGGAAATTACCCCAGTAACTTAGACTGTACATGGAAAATTTTATTGCCTATTGGATATGGTAAGTAAACTTAGATTTGAAGAGCAATTATTTTTAACCATCAGATTTAAATATATATAAGAATATTGTGCTTTCCACTATGCAATAGATTTTATCTAGTGAATGTATTGTGAACCCCCTATATAATTATGTCCTGTCTTTTGAACTGAAAATGACTGGCAGTTTAAAAATATATCTTTGTCAAAGCACTTGGTTATTTGTAAAACTCAGCCTGTCTCAGAAACTGATTTCAGAACAAATGAAATATGCTGCATGAAGATATATCAGATGAAATAGATAATGTGACTTCTAAATTAATTAGTGGTCTTCTGTTTAATATCCTTTCATTGTCCCCTAAGTGACTTTTTAACAGTATTTCCTGTATTCTATGAAAATGGACAAAACCTCATTTCTAGTATTCTTTGAATTTGGTTAAAAACATTCTAAAACTATATTTCAAATACCAGGTAGCAGTTGCCAATTTAGAAACTTTCTAGGTTTGCTTTAGATCTATTGTCATACAGAAAATATCTTCACACATAAATAATAATTAGAGAGAGAAGGTAATCATGGATAACAAGGGAGCTCTAAGTACATGTATAAACCACAATCCTTTATCATTATCAGAAGTAAGAGAGGAATAAGTTTTCTTGCTGTGAAACATTATGCCCTATACTGTGAATTCTGTGCTAGTGCTCAAATAAGGAAATTTATTTTAAAAGCTTATTATTAAATTCACTATATCCGTCTCTGGAAATGAATTTATTTTCTGTGCGTTCCATTGCATTCATAAGAGGGATTTTAGTAGTAGGATATACTACTTACATAGATTGTATTACGCTGAGTTGATTTGTAGCAACACTGTGCTACTGTTTAGAACAGTGCCCTTTATCAGTGTGTACCTAATAAAACAGATTCATCATGGTTATGGATAGCCTTAGTAGCCTTAGTTATCCTTATAGCCTTAGGAAGACATTAAACAGGACATCCTTGGATAATTTTGGCATGCTAAAGCTACATTTGCATAAAATAAAAATGATAAGCAACTTTTCTGGAGTGATGTCATCCTAATTAGGCTACTGCAATACTGCCTTTGAAAAACAGTCCTTCACATCTCTCAGAGTTGTTCTTTTTCTTTAAGCTTTTCCATGTAGACAATGTTTCACGGATTAATTATACAAGAATGTCTTGTATCCTATTATTATCCCTCTGGCTTCTCAGAAAGTCTCCAGTAGTGGTAATCCTATAAATAGAAAAGGTTATGATTTTGTTTGGCAAGGGAAATAACGGGTACAAGGTGTTCATACCATTGATCTATCATTACTTTCAAAAAGGCAAGAAGAGGACATTTTTCTGCCAGGAAGTTACTACAGGGATCTTTTCCCTGAAGTCTCTGTCAGATAATCTACAGATAATGTCTTTATACCAGGTTTAAACATTGTGATTTATGTGATGTTTCTCAAAGAACTTCCACTGCAAAATTTTGGATACTATTTTAGTTACAAGTATAAACTTGTCTACCTAAGAGCTGTTTGTCTACATTCATTCTGTTGTGTCAAAATAAATACATTAAATCACAAAAAAGTAGAAAACATTTCCAAAATTGAATAATGCTCCGGTGCACCTTTTTTTTTTTTTTTTTTTTTTTGGGGGGGGGGGGGCAGGTGGGTGGCGATTTTAATGTGGTACTGATTGAGTTAGAGTTTTAGCACTGTGCACAAAAAATGATCAAGAGGACACTCATGACCATGTAATGATTGATAGATTCAAATTCCACTGAAATAATTAACCTCACAGTGACTTTCTCTCTCACTATGTATTCCTTTATTCCACCCATTTATTCAAACTTTGTAACTGAATGAAGCCCATTGTATTATTGACTTAGTGCAACGTGTGCTTAAAGTCAGACAATAAAATTGTGGGAGCTAAATGTGCCCCAAAGTGTAGCGCTCTCTTCATTGCATGAAAATATACTGATCATGTAAAAGAAGACACTACTAAGATCCAAACATTTTAAACAGTGGAAAGTACATCTTTTCAAGTCAGTTGCAGTGATTTTGCAATGATTTCCAGTAGCTGTTAATTGATTGAAATTTGTAAAAAAGGTTAGCTCAGCTTGGATTTCTCATTATTTAGAGTCTATTCAAGTGAGAGAGGAAATCCTGTTGAGACTGGAGTAGGAAGTAGTATAATTATAGTTTGACCAAATAATGATTTATTTTCTGTAGCAGTTTTATTTTGCATGATTTTATATAAGAAATGATTTAGTGTAGACAACTTTTTATTTGACATATCAAGTTGGCAATTGTAACTTGTATAAACTTAGAGTTAAGGTTTGAGTGACACATATAGTATGCCCTGTAATTGAAATTAACATCTTCAAAAAAACCTTTAGGGGGAAAAAAAAAAAAGTTTGTGTTTAAAATGTGGATATTTTAGTTAGCTTACATTTTTAAAAGTTAATGGTAAATCTACTTTTTACTGTGAAAATACAAAGCTTTTCTATACTGATTATTTAAAAATATTTGTATAAATTCCTTCTCAGTAATTAAACAAAAATGATTCAATTTTAAAGGTACTCTGTGGCTCATCAGAGACTATTTCAGAACAGTAAACTACTTTTATTTAAATATCTAAACACCAATTTTGCCTACATACTTATGTCAGATTGAATTATCTGCTTGTCACTTCACCAACTTAAGTATAATATTAGTGTCTGCTCAATTCTTTAGAATTTCCATGCTGCTGACATCCACTCTGTGGTGGGAATCACTAAATGCTGGTACTGAAGACAAGATGTTTCCGAGCTGCTGGGTGTTCTACCTCATCTTAAATCCCAAGAGCATTGTAAAATTAGTGACTTTGCTGAAGTCAGACTAACCGTATCAGACACCATACAAGAGATGGCTGTTATTGTGACTTTGATATGTCCTGTATGTGTGTCTCTATTGATAGCATCAGAATAAATTTTCTTATTCAGCAGCTGAAATACTTGTTTTCATATCTCCCACTCTGCATAGGTCAAAGAAGGCACTACAGATAAATAACCCATATTCTTACAAGTGCTTTATAACAATCAGTTTATTTGGTAGTTAGTTTCTCCTGTAGGGAAAAGAAAAAAAAAAGAAAAAAAAAGAAAAAATCCATTTTATACAAACAATTAGATATCAAACCACAGAAGCAAAGAAAGCATCTATAGAGCAAGAATGAGTGTGACTTACCCTGGTGATTAATCAATAAGGTACTCTTCTGGAATCAAGAATATGCCTCCACTGCTGTTTAAGAATGTCAGGCAGAGAGTTAAGGCATTGACTATTTCCCATTGCTTTGTAGGTTCATTCAGTAATTCTGTTTTGTTCCATTCCAGCTAGTTCTTCATAGTCTACCAGAGATAAGTTAGGCGCAAGTAGTGCGGTTACAAGTTACTTGGTACTACTTGGCTTTCAAACCAGGGGTCCATCACCATCTCTCTTTCGATATTATATATACGCATAATTGGAGAAGCCTGAATTCCAAGTCCTTAATCCACATGAAGTTGTGCCAGAACTTAAAGAAAGTTCCTCCCATGAGATTATGCTTATACTTCCAACTGTTCAGCATTTTGTGAGTCATTTCTCTCCCTTTCATTTTGTGAGAAAGGCCTGGTTCAACCACTTGACTTGAGGAGAGAGTTTGTAGTAAGTGATCCTGAGTAAGTACCTGTCACCAGTCTGGAGTTTAGTGCATTTTATAGTGCTGCATACAGAATAGGATGGCTCTGAAGACACGCTGGCCCAAGCTGGAGGGAAGAGGAGGCATATCTAGGTGAATTGGGTCAGGAAAAACAAAGTAGAGTAGGTAGCAGAACTAGCTAGGTAAACTGCCTCTGAAAGGTCACTCTGTTAGCGACCCTCCTGGGTGCTGAGCTGGTCCTGAGCCTCTGTGGGAGGTCTGGCCCAGCTACAGTAATGCTCTTTTGGTAGAGTCCTGACCATGCTGTGACACGGCAAGATGTGTGATGTGCCCCTCCCTTGAGTGTTTCTGTTGGCTGGTTTAGGAACCTGACAAATATCTGGCTGTTGACCTTGTGACGTCATTGGTCCCTTTATGTGTGGTTACAATATTTATTGGGAAGCAAAAAATTAGAAGCTCCAGCTCCTGCAACACTTAACAGCTATTTCCTTAATGTAAGCATCCCACTTTGAATGGTGACTAGAATATAAATATAGTGTCTATAACTATTACTATGATATCTTTTTTTTTGTATTTGAATGCTGTAGCATTAAACAACTTGAGTTATAAAAACTCTGGGTTTAATTTTTCTTTTTTTCTTAATGCTGCAGGTGCACACATTCAGTTTTTGAATTTCTCTACTGAAGCAAATCATGATTTCCTTGAAATTCAGAATGGGCCTTACCACACCAGCTCTATGATCGGCCAGTTTAGTGGAATGGAACTCCCATCACCCTTGCTAAGTACTACTCATGAAACACTTGTCCATTTTTACAGTGATCACTCAGAAAACAGGCAAGGATTTAAGCTGACATACCAAGGTAAGTAGGAATTAGCATAATGAACTGCATCGTTAAAAAGGAAGCGATGTAGCGATAAGACAAGATGTAATGGTTTTAAACTAAAAAAGGGAAGATTTAGACTAGGTAGAAGGAATAAATTTTTTACAATGAAGGTGGTGAAACACTGGCACAGGTTGCCTAGGGAGGTGATAGGTGCCCCATCCCTGGCAACCTTCAAGGCTGGGTTGGACGGGGCTCTGAGCAACCTGATGGATGAAGATGTCCCTGCTCATTGCAGGGGAAGCTGGACTAGATGAGCTTCAAAGGTGCCTTCCAGCCCAAACTATTCTATGATTTTATGATTCCATGATTCTATGATATTATGGTTCCATGATTCTATGATATTATGTTTTCCTACACTTAGCCTGTCTCAGGCAAATTTATTTACCTTTAATTTATTTCATACATTTAAGCAATATCTGCTTATCACCACAGACAGAAAGACAGTAATCTGTGCTGCAGTACATAGAACTACAACTGCAGGACAATGTATTGCTATAATTTGTCTTTTTATTTATTTTATTCATTTAGCCAATATTGCTTGTTTCCCATTAGAGCAATTTAGTACGCTTAGCAATAGGAAACTGAGGGGATCATTCACATGGTATTCAAGTGTAGCTAAGAAGATTACATGTATGTTCAGAAGCTAAGATGATTGCCATAACCCACGGTCTAAAAATCAGCTAAAATCTAGGGCTTATTAAAGTTAACAATTCTTTTCTTCTGTTCTTCCCTTCCCCACTGTGTCCAGTAGAATTATTTTGTCTGGTCTGAAGTAAATGGGAATATGATGAAGAGGAGACATACAAAAGAAACTGTTATTTTTTGGTTCACTCTAACCCTCTTTTGTTAAAATCATTTGCTTTTTAGATAAGTCGATTGCTTTCTGCTTCTCCAATTGCAACTTGTCAGCTGACAACAAAAGTGTTATCATGACAAATGCATTGACAATGTAAAATTTGATCCTATTATTAAATAGAGGATAAGCAATGCACCTAAAACCAGAATACTGTATTATGAAATATTAAAAATTTTCATTACATGGGCCTTATAATAAAGAACTTTTTAAGTGATAAAGATTGTTTAGTAGCATTCTCAGAATAAAAGAAAACTGTCAAAAGGAGGTATTGTTCATGGAAATCCAGAAACTTGTGTTAGTATTTTGCAAATATTTATATGAAGAATCCACAGAAAATATTAGTTTCTCAAAAATAGTAATAATTTGATAAGAATTTTCTTACTTTAGCAATTGGTCTAATAGTTATGAGTAGATAGAAAATTCAGAACCAAAAAAGATATAGTTAAATTACCTGATATTTGAGTCATTCTAATCTCAAACAAAAAATACAACTAGTGTATTTATTTAGAAACAACCTTGTTTCTAAAAATGTGTGGTTATAGGTGTATTTGATTTACCAAATGCATATACATTAATCCTGTTTTATTTTCAACATAAGTGAGAAGCAAAACAATTTCTCCAGTAAAGGCAACTCACAACGTTCATTTTTATGTAATAATCCTTATGTATAAAGAGACTCTGGGGTGACTCATTCCTGAATGCTGTTTTTAGGAAGAACAGTATTTCAGTCTATATATTAAAAAATGTATGGTTCTGAAACTTTAAAAAGCCACAACATAATCCACTGAAATAGAATGATGCTGAGGAAAAAAAAATTGAATTATTTTACAAGGTACTTATTATTTCTTGATTTTATTTATTTATTTTCATTATTTCTTGATTTTTTAATTGACTTTTTTCTAACGTGGAAAGCTGCTAACAGTCACATTCAATTTTTAAGTGATTAGGATCTACCAGCTAAGCTCACTCTACTGAGCTTCTAATTGGCATATGTTCCCTTTTTCATCTACCTCCTTTACTACATTCTACAAACAGATTTTGAACTTCTGTTCTTTAAAAATGAAATACCTTGAATTGTGTATAAATATTCTTCAGATAGTAGTAATTCTCTCTGTTGCCTCTGAGATCTCAGATTGCACTGGTCATTTCTATTGCTAACATTTCTCCTTTGGTAATTACTTCTAAGATTATCATATTTATAGCTTCATATTATTGAGTACAAGTAACTTGCTCAGCACCATTTAGAACATGTAGAAAATTGTGCTTTCAATTCAAGATGTTCATAACCAGAGAAGAACTTCTGGAAGTATTGTGTTTCAGTGTATTCAGCATTCCTCTGACGTGCTCTGACAGAAAATACCAGTGGTTTACAACTGAGCAATTTTAATGGCTGCTCTGTTTTTCTTCATACAAAGTATATGTTGCTTTTGACAGCTGACTTTTCTTTTCCAGTCCTACACCTGTTGCCCTTGATATTTATTTATCTTGTCTTCCAGATTGCCTCTGGATTTTCCTACTTTCTTTGATATTATACTTCTAGATTTCTCTCTCTTCCTCTTAGTCAATCTGCAATTCCTGAAACTGGACTTAAAAAATAGTTCTTCATTACAAAATACATCTTTTTCCTTCTTCTGTCTTCTCTGTTAGACATTTTATTTTCATTTCAGTAAGTCAGACGTCAAATAAGTCTTAGCCTGATTTGCTTGGATGACAAGACTTTCACTGTGGTGATGTTTGACTTGTGCTTGATACACTTTTGCTATGCTGTCCTGGTTTGAGGTAAAACAGAACCAATTTTTTGTTCAGTAATTTTAGTTTTAGCCAGGCCTCTTCCAACTGCTGAAATTAACAGCATATTGTGCAGAAGCTGTTCACACTCAGAGTGATAAGACCTACGTTTATAGCTGATACCAGGGACTGGTGTGCAGAGAGGCCTTTGCTTATACTTATTGCTGTAACAGCCAAGGGCAGCCAGCTTTGTTATTTGCCCCGTTGGAGGGTCGGAAGTGGAAAAAGCACAGAGGGATCACACCTGTATGGAGGACTGGACAGGACAGGTGACCCAAAACTGACCAACAGGGTATTCGTAGAATCACTTGGGTCGGAAGAGACCTTCAAGATCATCGAGTCCAACCATAACCTACACAACCATAACCTACACTACCAAAACCACCCCTAAACCATGTCCCTCAACACCACGTCCACCCGTCTTTTAAATACCTCCAGGGATGGCGATTCCACCACCTCCCTGGGCAGCCTGTTCCAATGCCTGATAACCCTTTTGGTAAAGAAGTTTTTTCCTAATATTCAACCTAAACTTCCCCTGGCACACCTTGAGGCCATTTCCTCTTGTCCCATTGCTTGTTACTTGGGAGAAGAGACTGACCCCCACCTCGCTGTAACCTCCTTTCAGGTAGTTGTAGAGAGTGATAAGGTCTCCCCTCAACCTCCTCTTCTCCAGGCCAAACAATCCCAACTCTCTCAGCCGCTCCTCACAAGACTTGTTCTCCAGACCCCTCATCAACTTCGTTGCCCTTCTCTGGACACGCTCCAGCACCTCAATGTCTCTCCGA
>VZSF01000765.1:98667-188504 GCA_013398295.1 Chionis minor | reverse complement strand
GTCATCTGCAAACTTACTGAGGGTGCACTCAATCCCCTCATCCAGATCATCAATAAAGATATTAAACAAGGCTGGCCCCATCCCATCTGCCTCGTGCTCAGTATAAAAGCTGAGGGATCAAAGGGTCAGTCCTCTTTCTCCAATGGCCAGCATCCGAGGAGGACTCTGTCTGTTTGTCTGCCTTTGATCCCAATCCTAAACCCATATCCGTAATCCAGTTCCCGTCCGTCACTGAGTCCAGTAGGGGACTTCCCCAGTGCCTGCTGGTGACATGATCATCATCCTGGGAACTCGATACTGGTTTTGTATATATGTCATTATTTTCTTTTTATTCTATTATTAATATTTTCATTAAAGTCATTTAGTTCCTTCTAAACTCATGTCTCCCTCTCTCCCTCCCTCCCTCCTTTCATTGAAGAGAAAGGTGGGGGAGAGCATCTGTCATCTGCCTTGGTGGCCAATCTGTCCCAAACGATGACATACACAATTTTGAAACCATTGACCAATTTCAGTCAAATTTCACAGTTCCTGGAAATGTTAGGAAAGCAATATTAATAAAGTGGATGAAAGAGTCCAAAAATAGTGCCCTTATTGAGAGAAAAGATGCAGCATTACTCCATAGATATCAATCAAATTTGGCTTGCTGGCTACCCAGTTGGAATATTCCTTGCCACAACTCATTTCAATTAACACTGTGTCTTGCCTAACTGCTATTCATGGGATATAGATGTCGGAGGGAGGTAAAATATCAAAGGTTGGTATGGGTGTCACGTTTGAAATTTTCTTATGGGCAAAAGGAAGCATATCATATATAGAAAGCTAAGAATTTATTCTTAATCCAATTAATGCTTACACAGTTAAGTTTCCCAAGTCAATTAACATTGAACAAAATCATAAACAATGCAGTTGAAATTGTTATACAAAAGCTTCCTCCTAGCTACCCTATTTCTTTTGTATTATGTTCACCCTGCCAGTGCTCTTACAGAGCCCAACATTGACAGCTGCTCTTTTTCATGTAGAACTGAAAAAGCAATCATCAGCATCCCAAGCACTTTGCTGGGAAACATATGATGTTCATGACAGGGATTTTGTACTCTTCAGTCTTGGGTTCCACTTGGATTACTTTTTACATTGTTTTCTTACCACGGTATGCCTCTTTCTTTCTTTCTTATTGGTGCCCAGTCAAACTTTGAAAGTTGCTTTCCCCAGCTGCAGTTACTCTAAAGGACTATTGTTTGTTAAGCAGTGACTTCCAGAGCTTGTCACGGCTTTAGCATACATGGTATTTGCAGAGCATAACCTAAAACATGTTAGGTGATAATCACTTGGCTTCTAGCAATTGTTAAAATGAGCTAAAGCCAGCTCAGACCAAGACAAATCCAGACATATCTCAGATCTCTGAGATCTTTCACTGGCAGGTCTATAAATGGCATAAAGCCTACGCCATTTTACTCTGACAGAAAACTTACTTACTGTGTTTCAGGGGCTTAGTGATGCTGCAAATAAGGTAAGGTAATCCAGAAAAGGCTTAATCATTGTGATGTCTGCTTATAAGAATGTAGTGCCCAGATATAGATAAACAGAAACTGTATAGATACTATGTAGATATATAGCAATATACATAGAAAAAACCCAAGGCTTTGTTTGGTCAGCTGCTGACAAGGCAATATACTGAATTTATCCATCCTCCTGACCAGTAAAACTAGCAGTTACTATATCAAGCAAAATAGTCTTTTGCAGCCTATCAGTAATGATTTACATGATTTCCAAGAAACATATTTCAAAAGTATTTCATCTCTCAAGGCATCTAAAATAGGCATCTTAAATAAAAGGGGACAAATAGTTGTCAGAACTAAGTAAAGGTTGTATGTAAAACTAGACAGTGCAAGCAGATGTAGCATACACAAATTAAATTCTGCAAAGAATTAGAACAAATTTATACTGAATATTTAACAAAATTAACTTTTCTCAGTACTTTTGCTTTTGCCTCCTTTTGTGATTTCTGTAGAAATGAATTTGTAAAGCAAAGCATATGGATCTGAAGAACTGACATCTTTATACATTTAGTAGATATTTTTTCAGACTGCTTCTGATTGATCCTATTTTAGGATGTCCTAATGTACTTTAATTAGGAAAGAAAAAAAAAAAGAGCATTGCTTTTCCAATAATGAAATTAATTTGACATGCCCTTAAAAAATGAGTAGGCAAAAAGAGTCGATAATTGTAGTCACATTCACCAGGCCCATTCTAATGTCGTAGTGAAAGTGTTGCATATTAGGAAGCACTCACAAGAATGCATAGATTAATCCTAGTCTGTTTTTTTTTTAATTGTACTTTAGTTTACATTAAAATGGAGTAAGATTAAATTTGTCCTTTTGCTGAATGGTACACCACTTAGTTCAACTCAAGGACTGCTTTTTCAAGAGTTGAAAAAGTTCCATTCCTGCTAATTAGAATACAAGTTGTGGCATTAGCAGACTTTTTTTTGCCAGGTAGATGCCTTTTTATAAAGATACCAATCTAAAAATAAAGTGAGATTATTAATGGGTATGCTTCATGTTAATAGGTATGCTTACTCAAGCAAACTTCCATGTCATAAAAAATGAAGTTTTCTAGAGATCTTAGCATTTTATGAAGGATAAGGCTTTTTGATAACTCCTCATCTCAGGGTAAAGCAAAGAATATGAATATTAAATAGTTGATGATAGAACTAATAATGATATTTCTGAATTTTTCTACTGACTTTCCGAGGACAGAAAAATACTTCTGAGACAGAAGCTTAATATAGCCTGGGATTGTAGTCTGAGCACATTATTTTGGGGAGGAAGGAAAGTGTATGCATGCTGGCAACAGCAAAATATTTGCTTCCCGTGCTTGTAAGGAGATAGTGCTGCTGCTTAAGCACTAGCCTGTGAGTTCTCACAGCACAGGATTTGAACATACAACTTAAATCACTTGGATACTGTGTGTTTCTGAATGCAATAAAAAGCTCTAATTGCACTCCCCTTCTTCCACACGCATACTCATGGATGTACACAACATGATTTGAACATGTTAAATCTGATGACCTCTATCTAGCAAAAAGATAATTGTGGTGGAGCTTCTGACTCATAGGAATCCTGGAAGGAAAAAGGGATTGCTGAAAAACTACTGTTATTTCTAAAATGTTTTTAGACGGTTTCCTAAGAGGGGAATAATAATGGAAGTGAAATAAAATAAGATTATTTTTAACTCATGACAAAAGTAAGCCGTGTTTTCTGACTCTAATCCTGAGTCTTTGCATCTGGAAAAAACATGTTCTTTGGTGCCTAAGGCAATAAACTGAGGTTCCAGATTGCCAGTCCTATCATGGGCTGCAGCAAATTGTATCCTGGGCTTCCATAAAAGAAAGCATGGCCAGGAGGTCGAGGGATGTGAATCTCTCCCTCTACTTCACTCCTGTCACACTCCGCCTGGAGTACTCCATCCAGCTCTGGTGTTCCCAGCACAAGAAGGGCATGGACGTGTTGGAGCGAGTGCAGAGGAGGGCCACAAAGATGATCAGAGGGCTGGAGCATTTCTCATGAAGACAGGCTGAGAGAGCTGGGGTTGTTCAGCCTGAAGAAGAGAAGGTTCCAGGGAGACCTTATTGTGGCCTTTAAATACTTATAGGGGCTTGTAAGAAAGATGGAGAGAGACTCTTTACCAAGGCCTTAGCGACAAGACAAGGTCAACAGTTTTAAACTGGGAGAGGCTAGATTTAGATTGGACATAAGGAAGAAATATTTTAAGATGAGGGTGGTGAGACACAGAGTGCCCAGAGAAGTTGTGGATGACCCATCCCTGTAAGTGTTCAAAGTCAGGTTGGATGGGGCTTTTTGCATCCTGATCTAGTGATACATGTGCATACCCATGGCTGGGGTGTTGGAACTAGTTGATCTTACAGGTCCCTTCCAACCCAGTGTAGTCTAGTCTAGTCTAGTCTGAGACGTGGATCTTGTTCTTGAGGCTGTAGTTATAAACAGCATGATTCTTGGGGAATGTACTGTAAGTCTAAATAAAAGTTTTAAGTAGCCTTAATTGTGAACTTCCCTAATGTTTGAGTGTTTGCATACTCAACCCTCTGCTAATACGTTTTTTTCTGTAAAGTAATTATTTGCATGTCAAAGTGTTATAGATGTATGTGGCACTTGCAAAGGCAATAAGTCACGCTGGTGTTAATGTAAGAAGGAAAATACTTTCGAATCATAAAAACAAGATAGCAGAGGATCAATTATATTTCTTCTGTGATTTACACTCTTTTCTTAACAGTTGAAAATATATTGCACAAAGAAATGCCAAATGTCAGTACAAGATAATTTTAAAATGCAGTATTTGAATGCTGCCAGCATTGGAATTAAATATTTTTTCTCAGATTTCCTTTACAATGGGCTTCATTTCAAGCTCTCACTAGAGTTTTTTCTGCTGTGAAATGATATATCATTTTTTAAAGCTCAATACCAAACAAGTCTTTGGGCATGACACCCATAAAAAAACCTTTCTTTTGTGAGGTGTGACATCAGGATTTGTGGGTAATATTTGATAGTGATGACTGAATAATGAATTGCTCTGTTAAATCAGATATAGTTGTTGCATATATCAAAATAACGGAGAATATAATTCATATTTATATTAAAACTATAAAATAAATTCCCTGAGTGGCCTGTAAATCATGGTATCATAGTCAGATGGATCACCTGACTTATAGTTACTCCAATAATGTATGAGTCATGTGTAGGATTTATACCAGAAGTAACATGCAGAGAATTTCTTCACATTTTACACCTTTTAGAAAAAAAACAAAATAAACCAAAACACCAACAAAAACCCCTAAATAAAACAAATGCAAACTACTGTGCTCTACTCATGTGAAAGTGCTTTCACCCCTGACTGACTGACCTTCAAATTTATGGCAATCTGCTTTAGGCAGAAGTTCTGTTCTTACTGAAACAAATACTAGAACAAACCCTAAAAGTTTCTGTATGTGTTTTGTTTATCTTTCTTACAATAGGAGAAAAACATATACATCTCTGAATAAACACTAACTAGAATTTTAAAAGCTAGGCTTTATTTTTTCCATTAAAAAACTAAGGGACTTTAAGGAATGTTGTGCAAATTATAGGCACAGAGAGATGTTGATGTTCTTTCAGGATTTCCTCTTCCTCCTGAGCTCTTCCTGTGTTTTCTTCTCACGTAGATCAGCAAGATACGTTTTTTTCTGAAATTAATTTTTAAGATTAACTTAAAAAATTGGAGACCGTATTAAGTACATTTAAAATGTAACCTGTGAATACTGTATTGCAACAAATTAACCAAAAAGAAAGGATATTTTTAATGTGTACTCATCTCCTCAAAAGGTTCTACAATCAAAGTTTAAAAGTTCCAATACTCGTCATTGTTCCAAAACACTGTCATTGTAACCATTAGACAATGTAGTGCTGCACCTTGTCAAATAAGTCTGTGAGATCCTCTGACCCTCCAGAATAATGTTCTATTGTATTTTTAATATAATTTTCTATGTAGCTTTTTCTATAATTTAATTTATTAGTCTTAACATGCCCTGTATTTTTAAATAATCTTTCTAGTACTCTACTTTGTATAAACATGCATGTTGATAATAATCATATTATCTGTAGTAGTGCTATACGAATAATTATTGCAGGAGTAATAATAGCATTAAAAATTAATGAGCCATTACTAGATTTAGCGCAAAATTTTAATGAGCTATAGTTAAAGTAGAATAAAGCTTATTGTATTTTCTTTCCAGTAGCAATTAATTCTGATTGTTCAGTTTTAATTTCCTTTTCTCAATTCTGAGTTATTTGGGGGAAGGGGAGTCTGGTTTATTAGAGTATTTTGGAATATTTCTGGTTCCTCCATATTTCTTCCAACTTTGTGGTGTTACAAACACTGGATTCTGGATTCACTGAATGAATTGGGGAAAAGAAGAAAGCTTCATGAAATGAAGCTTCTATTTATTTCACAGCATGACTATAATCAGCAATGACTAAAAAAACTCACGACAGTAGCTGTACCTCAGTGAAGCAAATAAGTACAAACTTCACTTTAAGTAAGCACTTAAGCACACTTAAGTTATGTGTTTGGCTTAATCTTGCTGAAATGGCTTGTTTAAATAATTGAATTTATAAGTGTATACTTCTAGGATGACCACATCCACAGTGTTAATCCATTGATTAGCTTTGAAAAAATAACAAAATACTTTGTTCGAGAACATGTTCCTCACCTTTCTTACTGTATTTTTAGAGCTTGGCCCTAACGACACATATTACTATAAAGCACATGGTATTGCTACTCTTATTTGAACTTTCTTATCTTCTGACAGAAGTATTTCATAACTATAAATGGAATGCTCAGAGAAAGCAGGGCATTCATCTTCTCAGTAATTATTTCTTGAATGGCAGTTACTTTCTGTCTTATCTATGTGAGGTTGTTTGTGAATGATTCTACACAACATTTTTATAAAACTGTCTTTCTGCTTCCCGTGGAACTATTTATCATTTAAATATTCTAAGGAAATATATCCTTATATGGAAACAGGTCATTTTAAATTATCTTTATATCTTAGTAAAAGTTATTAATGAAAGCCCTCTCTGAATTTTCATCATGCTATTTTATACAAATTAAATATGTTCAATTGAACAACATATTCAGGTCTTTGAAAACATAAAAACTGTCATTAAATATGATGAATCATTAGTGCAATTTCTTTTATGGAGATATATCTAAAAGGAACTTTTTCCTTGGTAGACTTCTGTCACTTTTCTAGAACTTTCTGATGCTCTGTGACTTTCTAGTCTTAGATATTAATTCTTTTCATTTTTGTGGTCAAGTGGGTTTTTTTGCATAGTTTAATATATATTAAAAAGTCCAATGGATTGTGAAGATCATTTCTTTTATAAAACTTTAATGAATTATTGACTTTGTTATACCTTACTATAATACTTACTAGAGTATTGAAATGCGAAAACACATTTCTACAATTGCTGTGACCATCTGGATGGCCCCAATGGATTTGTTTCTTGTTATGTGTTAATCGCTCTGTTATTGGAGTTTGGCATTCCAATGTTTAGCTATTATAGAATGCATTACAGAATTTATAGTAATGTTTACTTGCTGCGTTGAGAGCTAACTAAGCAATATAAAGTACTTCTGTTCTTTTGCAGCTTACGAATTACAGAACTGCCCTGATCCTCCTCCTTTTTTGAATGGGTATATAGTCAACTCGGATTACAGTGTGGGTCAGTCAGTATCATTTGAATGTTATCCTGGATATGTTTTGAGGGGCCAACCTGTTCTCACATGCCAACATGGAATCAACAGGAATTGGAACTACCATTTCCCCAGATGCGAAGGTAACTTTCTGGTAGCACCTTTGCTTCAGAATTCACGATACTTTCTGATTTTTGTTTGCTTGTTTGTGTGCATGTATGTAGTGTAGCTTTTGCTGAATAACTGTGCCTAATCTGTAGTATAAGCAGCTAACGTCAGAATAGTATATGTTTTTATGAATTGTGTTTCTCAGCAGTGATTTATTGTTCCTATAGGTATCTGTCAGTTGTATTGATTATGAGAACTTGTGATACTGCCAGAAATTATCTTAAACTCAATTATTTTTTTTTTCCTTCTTTTTTTCTGAGGGGGGGGAGGAGGGCAGTGTACAGTGTAACATAAAATTTTCCATTGTAAAGTTTTTACTTGGACTTTCATCTAAAAAATACAAGTGCAGAAACAAAATTTCTGACATTCCTTTAGACCTTTAGAGGCTTTGGCAAATTCTTGTATAGGATGTTATGACAAAACTAGGTAGTCATTGTGTAGAACTGAAGTGGTGTCATAGATAATCAACCAAGAAGATATAAAATAGGTTGAAATAAATTATTTCCATCATAACAAAAGGCTAATAGTGTTACAGGTTTTCACTGCAGAATGTATGTTCAGTATATTTGACACTGATCTTGAAAGATGGCACAAATGCTTCTCTACACAAAACACCCAATAGCTTTTAGGTTAGTCAAACTAGAAAAGGCTGCAAGGAATTTAAGACAGATCTAGCTGAGATACAGGTATAAGTCATGAAAAAACTGTGAAAGAAGGGTCAGTCATTTGCTTCAGGACAGACTGCTAGAGGCTAGAAAGAAATGTTCTGATGGAAGAAGTTACCATGGTGTCTTCTACTTTGGATTCTTCTGTGTGTTATTATTAGACATCAAGGGTTGCATACTGTCAGAAGCAAAAACTGCACTAGATGGACTAAAGGTTTGCTTCAACACTGCAATTCCTTGCTCCCCAAATAAGGATTTTAGTACTGTGAATAATAATCTCATTTTTTTTCTTATTATTTATGAGGCAGGTATTCTCCTAACAGCTTAGCTATATTGCTCTGCAGCGTAAATATGTCTTTTGTACATGTGCTTGGGAAGCGACACTTGTATTATTTTCTTATGTTGTCATTTAAATCCAATTTTACAAGAATCCATAACATTTAAGTTCTAGTTCCATAACATTTAATGCAAATTACCATAAATTGCTCAAAATCTAGTAAAGTAAATATATAGAGGAGATTGAAAATATGGCATATCTCTTGGAATGCAAAGGATTTAAAAGGAAGATATAATGTTTAAAATTAGTTTTCTGGATGAAGATACAAATCTCTGTCAATTTTGAGACACTGTTAAAGCATAAAAAGAATTACAAAATGCCAATTCAGGGTATTTTTTAAAATATTCTTTTGGTTATTTTTATTATTGGAAATATTAAACTAAGAATCCAACCAATTATTATTATTGGAAATATTAAACTAAGATTTATTAACTCGTTTTTCATTTTAATTTAAACTGTATTTCATTACATTATTGTATAGTCATTATAGAAGTTTGACAGGCTCCAAGGGTAAGACATAAACATACCCTACTGGCCAAAGGGAAAAGACAATGTGTGAACAGAAATTTGGCATTGGGAATGAGAAAGGCCATGACCACTGACTTCAGCAGTTCATTTAGGAAGTAGTACATGTTTCAACAAATGAGAGTATTGAGTTTTGGTTTACTTTCAAATTAAAGAAGAGAGTTTTGCTGCCACATGCTTAGGCACGTTTTGCATTTATGACAGTATAGAAGTAAAAATACTAAAATAATATTTCCAGTATTGAATGGCATTAGAAAATTTACTGTTATTTGGCTATCAAGATGTGGCTGCTGTTCCCATGTCTTCCATTTTTTCTTGTTTTTTAAGTGTGTATCAGAACAGCTGGAAGCCAGTTTACACATTTTGCAAAAATATGTATTTCAATTTAAGTAAGAAGGAATGCATGCAAATACTTTAAAACTTAGTTTGGACTATTAATTTCTCTTTTAGGGAGAAGAATAAGTAAGAAAATTAAATAACAACCTAACCAATTAATATAATTATTAAATAATTATTAAATTTTAGCAAACTATAGTTGGAACTGTGTTGTGAAACACCTTCCAATACTTATGCAACTCCAGTGGTCCACACTATAATAGGCAATATAGGCATCTCATATAAACCATACCTCCCAAAGGAAAAAGAGTGAAGAGGCATGAGAAAATGTATTTCTTCATGAGAGCAGGGTTAATGCTTTCCTTAGAGACATACAATGTAATAATGCATCACATCTTTGACAAAGTGCTTGGTTATAATTCATGATTATTTTTCCCTTTTTTTACTAGGGGTTTTTTTTGACTCTTTTACGACTGGCATATTTAGGTTAAGAATGTGTAGATCATCTCCCATATCTGTAACGTTCTTTTTAAGTTATGTGTCTAATTTTGCTCTGAAAGCTTCTATTAAGGCCACCTATCTCTTTTTGTTGACTATTACAGCTAACTTCTGTACTTACTTTAGAGAATTCATTCAGCCTAAAACATGGGCTTAAGTACTCCAGTTATGTGCTTTTTTTCTCAAGGGTGCTGTCTTAAAATGCCTCCTGAATTAGATGGTAGATGAATGAAAGGATTGGAGATTTCAATTTTAACTTAAATAAAATCATAGAATCATTTAGTCTGGAAAAGACCTTTAAGAGTCTTTGAGTCCAACCGTAAACCTAACACTGCCAAGTCCACCCCTAAACCATGTCCGTAAGTACCGCATCTCCACATCTGTTAAATACCTCCAGGGATGGTGACTCCCCTGGGCAGCCTGTTCATGTTTTACAAGTCCTATTCTAGGTACACAGAATGTAATCTGTAGCTCCTTGTGACTTTTTAAGGAAAAATTATAGCCCTTTCCAAAATATTTTTTCCATGTATTACATGAATTAATAAGTAAATAATTTTGAATTCTAGGAAAAAAATCAAAGATGAGAAAGAACTATTTAAAGAAGATATTTTTATTCAAAGGAGATTAGGACACAAACAGGTTAGAGAACATGTCTTTTCCCTCTTCCAGTTAAGGCTGACCTACAGTCTTTGCACGCCTATAATATAGTTATTTAAGATACCAAATCCATGTTCTCCCTATGTCCTTTTAGTTTACTGATTAAAATTAGTTTTAACAAACATTAATTTCTGAGATGCAATTTGAAATGTTTATCAGTGGGAAAACATTGTGTTGCAAATGTTCTTAGAAATCTAGATTCTTAGATTCCTAGGCTAGTTATAAACTTCTCTTTGAAAATTGTTTTCACACTCACTGTATTTTGCATTGGTTCATTGAATGTTGTAGTGTTAGCATTAGAGATTTTTCTAGCTACATTTCATTCTTTTTATTACTATTAGCAGCCTTTCCATATTTAAAGCGGGCCTACAGGAAAGATGGGGAGGGACTCTTTATCAGAGAGTGTAGCAATAGGATGAGGAGAAAGGGCTTCAAACTGTAAGAGGATAGGTTTAGATTAGATATTAGGAAGAAGTTCTTTACTGTGAGGGTGGTGAAATACTGGAACAGATTCCCCATGGAAGTTGTGCAGGCCCCATCCCTGGAAGTGTTCAAGGCCAGGTTGGATGAGGCTTTGAGCACCCAGGTCTAGTGAGAGGTGTTCTGGCCCATGGCAGCGGGGTTGGAACTAGATGATCTTTAAGGTCCTTCCAAGCTAAACCATGCTTTGATTCTGTGATTTTATTTTTTTTTATTATTATTAAACTGTTAGCATTTGGAGTAATGCTACTGATATCTTAAAAAGAATGTCAATCTTTTACAGCATATATTTTGAGGGTCCTTTTTGTAGTGATAAATCAGAGTTGAGAAGAATAAAATGTAATAATTAAAGTTAAACTGAGAGGATGGATAAAAAAGGTAACCATTATGTCACTTACCTTTGAGAAATAATCTTCTAGCTTCCACACTTTATAAGAAGTGGAATCAATAGCGCAAGTCATTCCGTTTCGTTATCCAGGCCTGTAATAAAGCTCTCTATTTTTTTATGTCATGAAATTAAAGGCTTTCCTTCATGTTCAATAAACTGCTTCATCTTTTCCTAATCAAATAAACACTGTGTAGGATTTCTCGGGTTTTGGAACATCTGTAGAAGTTAATTTCTTTTCCTGAATCAAAGTAACAGAAGAAGCTACGCAGACTGTCTTTGCTAGCTAGCATTACAGCACTTAAGCCTTAAAACTTCAGTAGGACCGTTCCAAAGCCTTTGAAATTCTGTGTTCAGGTAGAATCTTTAAGTGTTTTTAAAACCCTTTGTAAACCTAGGCCCCTAATGTCAAAGTTCAACACCTTTTGGTTTTATATCAATCATAGTCCTCTTCCTTTCTTCCTTTCTTCCTTATCCTAGGTAAAGCTTTTTGAGTCAGCTGCCTTTGCCTGATTTTGATTTCTTCCACAGCAGTTTTGTGGTGATGTATCTGCAGTGGCCTCTTGTCACTCTTTTCTCACTAATTAAGCTTTGAATTAAAGTTGTCAGCTAAAGAAAGAATGTCTTTAAAAAAATCCTCATTAATGGTTTAATAATTTATTTTCATAAATTTTAAATATTAATTATAAAGGAATAGCAGTGTTGTGATAGAATGTAGACCTATATATTACACAACTAATAGATTATTTCAAATGCAAAAATTTAACATTCAATTAGTATAGCAGCAATCTGTGTATGATACATCTTAAAGGCATAAAAAGAACCACAAAAGGGGACTTGCAATTATTTCAAGTGTGTATAGAATGGCATCTACATAGATAGGATAAAGAGGAACATGAGACTGGGCAAAAGTTGCAAAAAAAAATTAAGTAAATCAGATTTTTTTACAATATGACACATTTTTGATACATGTTTGTAAAACTACATCAGTTTATCAGCTTGATTTTTTTTTAAGGAGCTAGGCTATTTTGCATAGTTTCATGAAAATTTCAGGAAAAAAATCTATACCTCACATTTTCAATGATATTTTCAATGATATTACTCTTTCTGATTAAAAACAGTATTCAGTGAAATTATGGGCAAGATTTGAATGTATCTCTTCTGATGAAAATGTGATTAAAGATAAATGGATTCAATTAATAAACTGATGCACTTCATAATACTAATTTCAGTTAGCAATCACAGGTCTTAAAACAAGGGAAAACATAAGTATTCTATAACTATGACTTTTTAAAAATATCAGGTGAATTTGTTGGATTATCTTCCATGACAATTAAATCTTATAGAAAAATAAAACTGCTTTATATCCAGATGTATTATTTAACCTTAAAAGGGATTAAATGCCTGATTAAATGCTTTAACTTTACATGTGAGAACAGTACTGTGTTTCCTCTAGTTTGACGGTGATTAAAAATAACTATTTAGTATTGCAAGAGTATGGGTGTTCTTCTGATCTAACACAAAATGAAGACATCTTTGGAGTTACAAAGAACTTCAGAATAGTAGATAATATTCCTGAGTGGTGATATAGATGCAGCTCCAAAGAGCATAGCAGCCTTCTATCTTTTGGTTGTTTTCTTATTCCATGTCCGTGGAAAAACATGTTTCCTAAAAGGGTATTGAAGGCATATGAGGTCTACATTAAAAGTGGTTTAGATTTTTATGGTGCAATTTAACATTTTCTATATTTTCTTAGGGGAAGTGAGAGTAAAGAAATACTTGTTCCGTGTGAATTAACATGCAGGAAGAGAAAATAATATTTAGTTTCTAATGACATGAAGATAAAGACATTTTTTCTCTTCTCTGTTCCCCCCGTTGAGACAGTTTTAATTCAGTAGTTTTGTATTCATTTCCTAACTCAAAGAAGTCATTCCTCTGTTCTCTGTTACTGACAGAATTGCTGTCTGTAAATTAGAATGCACACTTGTCCTGGTTCCTTTGCAGGTGGATCCAATCTTCCAAGCCTACCCACATTACAAAGCTCCACACAGCTGAGGCTTGAATGCTTCCATCTCCATTTGTTGGGTGCAGTTGTGTACATTTATAGCTATTATTTCTGACTAAAGAGCAGGTTTCTTAGTGTTTTGGCTGAGCATGCAAGGTTTTCTGAGTCTCACGTGTAGCACACTACTTGCTTTGTAAAAAATTCATTTCTGTACATTAAAGCGCAGTCTAGCACTGCTGAAACAATGTTTTCGCAATAAGGAAAACAAAGGTCTCTGATCATTGGAATTTGGCAGTGGTTCTGAGAGGGAAATCAATGAAAGAAATAAAAAATTAAATATTTATACTGAATTGTTAAAAATTTGAAACTTTCTGATATTTAATGGGCAATTTTTTCTATAATTTTAAGGCTAGTGGTTGCCACCTAGAGTGCTAACACCCATTAGTTCTATCTTGAGTAAACTGGTCCACACAGTTCTATTCCCATTCAGAATACAGATTTGTTGGCTTTATGCTCTGTCATGGAGGGGTGACATAGTTAAACTTCTTGTATCATGGGGCTGAAGATGGGCATCCCCAAGTTCGTAAGTGACATTGCCATCCTTGAGGTAGATGACTTTCAGGTTTGTATTACAAACTTTGACGATATGAGCTTCTCTGCACCATGTAACGCTCCTTGTAATCATGAACCTTTTCAAGGCATTTTCGTCTCCATACAGATTTTCACTGCTTCATTTTTGGTTGTGATACTGGAAGTCAGCCATCCTTACTTCTCTAAGCCAGTTACACTAAGCAGGGCTTAGTGTATATATACCAGTTCTGGAAACTCACACAACAATGGGCTAAATAGTTATAAATCAGATTCCAGTAAAGGCGTGTTGAGCGGAGACGACATGAGCAGAACACACAGATTCAAAACTGTAGTTTGGCACTGGAGGACTGTTGAACAGAGCAAAGATATGCATCCCCATTCTAAATCATATCCTTCACTCTGCAGCAAGTGATTTGAGGTACACTGAAGAGCTCAATCTGTAGATGGGAGAAAATTAGATTGATTTTGGCTCACAAGGTCATAGTAGAAGTTTGTCATGTAGCCATGCTCTAAGACTTGACTCCTGTGCAATCAGGTTGTCCAAAAGACGTGCCATATCTCTTTGCATGACACATATAGCTGTCAATAAATACTAAGTAGGTTTGGGCACCTTTGGGGTGGATTTTTAAAAATGTTTACTGGCCTTCCAAGCACAATGCTGTAATTGGAATTAGGTATGAATTAGGCATAGGATCACATAGTATGGTACTCGTGCGTTTGTAAACCAGTATGTGGTCTACTGTTAGCATTTGAAAGTTTAGAAAACTTGATTATATGCTTTTCCATTTCAAAAATCTGTGTTTCTTCATACCTGTCATTCAAAGTGCAATATAGTATCTTCATTAATTTAGAGTGATTTGTTTATTCAAACTGAAGCTATTTTTGTCTTGTGTGAAATATAGCCTGTTATTTCTGTTTAGTTTTCTGTCTCCTGTGATTTTTAAGTGTCTTTGGAGAAAGCCTAGTATCAGCTGTGTGCACTGCTTATTCTATTAGGGTTTTGTTATCTGAGACACTTTTTTCCCCCCCCTCTAATAATTTATTGATCTGTCAAGGCTAACAAGGATACAAGAGGAATTAGATTATCGTTGCTGAGATGCGATCAATCTGCATTCTTTGTAGAGTATTAGAGTATAATGGAGGCAAAAAAAAATGTACACAATCATTGACAACATTAATAAATCTGTCAAAAATATGATACACTTAAAATGCGTTTAAGTGTAAAACTTCTATCAGAAAAATCCTATATCATAACTAGAACTTGAAGTATTTTCCAACTGTCACTATATTAGTGTCAGGAAATATATTTCAAAAATTTAATTATGTATTATATATTAATTATATATTGTATATAATATATTTCATACGTGTCAAAGCAGTCTTTTAGCTGTAAACATGGACTACTGTGGAGGAAACAGACTAGATTTCTGAAACTAGGCAATCTGAGCATGGCATAAATGTAGGGGATTAGGGAACAGTAAAAAATGGGCTCAAGTTACATTTTCATCGTAGAACCAACAGAGCTAATAGACATTGCCAGCTGCCCTTGACCTGTACATGCAACCAGGAATCAAACAGACAGAACCAAGCCTTCCTTTTCTTTAGCTCATTTCCTTTGTTGGGCACTAAAGGATGTAGTTCAGGAGCAGACACCTGTCTGTTCAAGATGGGAAGGTATGCTAAATGCATCATACTAGATAGTACTGATATGGATGAAGAAAGTGAAGTGGTTAAAGACTCCTTAACCTGTCCTATAAATCCAGTGATTATTAAAAGGATTCCTCCAAAAAGGGCTACTTGTCAACTAGTCAGATGATTCTTCTACCCCAGTGGTCTAACAGCTTGAAACCCTACAGAAAACGTAACATCCTTCTGCATTTCTTAGTCCTTGTTCCTTTTTCCCTTTTTCTTCTTCCTATTTTCCTTTTCCTTTTCCATTAGTTGTTGGGAAGAGAAAAATAAATGAAAAGGGTCTGCATGATTTTCATAGGAACCCCAGCAATAATAACATTAGCTGTGTGTTAAGAGCTAATGAGAAAAGTTCCAGAGCTAGACTGAGTTCCCACAGATGAGATTAAGGACTCATTAGTTTACACCAATGGCCATATATCTACTCAGATCCATGCTTGAATCCATAATCAGTCAATTCCCCCAAACTGAGACTCAAAAGAGAGCACATTATCACATATTTACTACCCTTGAATTAAATCAACTGTCTTTTTATGTCATCAATTTGCCTACAGATTTCATTCAGCCAGTGTAGGCTAATTTGTGTCTCTATCTTCATTTTACTTGTCATGAGAATAATCAACATACAAACTGCGATTGAACTACCATTAAACACAGCTAAAAAAATGTCAGAAATAAAGCATAATGGTATTTGGGGTACTAAAAGAACAATCAGCCTTTTTTTTTTTCCCCCCCAGAATTGAGTTTCAGTTCAGGTAAGGTTCAGTTGTATGGAAACATGCAAGCTTTCTTTGCTTCTTTATTTGTTTCTTAATACTGAATGCAAGGAAAAGCTGCCCCTTTTCAAATGTGTGCTAACTTAATTTCAAAATTCTGTATAAAAGCAATATTCTGGGTAGATTTTGATGGTTTTTAAGAAATAAAATCTGAAAGATATCAGGATAAATTCTTTCTTAGAAATATCAATACTTTCTGTCTCCAGGAACAATCAAGCAAGGAAAAATACTGTCTTTAAGACTTAGATTGTCTTGTCTTGTGGAGCTTTTAGAATTTGGGAGCATTTTGATATTCCATTTGTGATATGAAAAAGTATATTTCTCCTACTAATTTTTTTTTTTTTTTTTTTTTCCCAGCTCCCTGTGGCTATAATGTAACTGCTCAGAATGGCACGGTGTATTCCCCAGGATTTCCAGATGAATACCCAAATTCCAAGGACTGTACTTGGTTAATTATTGTACCTCCAGGCCATGGGATTTATATCAACTTTACCTTACTCCAGACTGAACCTGTGAATGACTACATTGCAGTTTGGTATGCAGTTTTTCCAAAAAAAAGTTATTTTTTTCTAATTGATTTATCAGATCTCACTGTCCCAAGCTACAGCTTTGACTTCATATTGATCTTTAGATTGTAATATGTGCTGAAGAACAGCATAAAACAAGTTCTGTGATTATCTCAAAAGAATAATATTATATATCACTGTATGAACTCTTTAAGAATATTGTTCCAAAAGCACTTTGAAACTCAAAATCAATTACCAATCAGACCTTCTTCGAGCTCTCTGTTTTCTGAGTGAGCCCATGTAAGGTCAATATGATGTAATAATCTGCATTATGTTGAATGGTATGTTCCATGAACATATGAAGCAATATATGTTGTGGCAAAACTTTTTGACATCTTTAGGCATTAATTAATATTTTCTTGAATTTTCTTAATATCTTAATATGGCTGATGTGGCTCTATATTTCTCAGGCCAGGATTTCAGCCCTTGTACCTCTGTGTCTTGAAGCTTCATATTTTATGTTCCCCTTCTCTGAACTTGTATTTCTTACCCCCCAAACCCATCTCAACTTTGTACCCTCAGCTGGAGAAAGAGGTCTCAGGACTGTGTAAATTCTTGCAGAAGAATTTACTGCACTGAAGAGCAGGCATAGATGATGATGTAGTTGTTACATACTTTCTTCTCTATGTCTCACCCTGATCCTTACCCCACATAATAGGCAAAGGGACTTGTCTCTCTTACATGCTACAGATAGTTTGGCAAAAGGACAATTTGCACAGAATATAGAATGTATCTTGCTGCTGTGTGAGTCAGCTGCTCCCATATCCCAGCTAATCCACTGTTTCTGTACCTGTTGCTGTCTGGGGTGAGTTTTTTCCAGACAGCAATATGAATATCCATATAAAATAGGGAAAATCCAGTCACTTTCTAGACATGCATAACTGTTTATGAACTGATGTTTGACTACCTCTGGTATTTGCATTACCTATAAATCCAAGTCTAAAATTCATCCCAGGTTGTCCTCTCTGGCGTGTTAAGTTAAAAGCCTTCACTGGTAAAAATCTACTTCTATCAATGACTTCTTTTATTGCCTAAGTATGTGCTGAATTCCTGTATTGTTATATTCTTTCAGGAACTGTTTTACAGCTTATTTCTCTCAGTTCCCAATTGCCCATGAATTATAAGCATGCTTTCTTTAGAATTATTTTCTGAAGTATCAGCTCTTGAACTTGCTGTGAGGAGTCTGTTTAGTGTAATATTGTTTAACTCATTCATGTATATGCCATTCACTTCTGTATGAAAAGTCAAATCTTAATATCAAAGCTTTTTTTTTTCCTTGCTTTTTTCCCCCCTGAGAATCAGACTTTTAAAATGAAAACCTAAGCTAATTATCAAGTTCCTCTCCAATATTCATTACTTTCACTCTTGTTTTCAAGGCAGCAGGAAGAAGAAAATACATTTTTATGCCATGTCACCTATAGTTTATTTTTTCGTGTTGTCACTAATTCCAGACTAGAAACTGGGAGCCTGAATAATTCGGAAAAACTGTACAGGAGAAAAAGAATTAATTTAAAATACATTTTTAAAAATACAAGTTTTATGTGCAATTTATATACATGGCATCCATTTTTTTAAAACTTGAACTCTTGAACTATAATTTGTCCATATGGTGGATTTTTCTTTTTATGAACGTATTATCTTGATAGATTTCAGATAGACAAAAATGCTTGGCTATTTAACAGTACAACTGAGGTGAACAAATATCCCTCTGATTTAGAGACAGTGAAAAGTCAAAAGCCAACAGCTTTCAGAGAGCTTCTAGATAATCTCCAGCCTTCTAGAATACATACCACAAAAGCTTTTTTATTCATTTTAGAATCATTACATGTAATATACAAAAAGACCAGAAATAAGTTTAGCAGAGCTCAAAAAATTCTTCAGTGATAAAAGCAGGGGGGTTGTTTAATTATTTATTCTGCTGTTCAGGCCTGAATGGTCTACATGATGATACTCAAAATGAATGCAGCCTGATGTTACTGGATTATATTTCTCTTTGAATGTCTATCCTACTGTTCAGAAACACAAAACATTCTCCCTCCCCCCCCTTTTTTTTTTCTCATTAGACGGTATCTTTGAGTCTTTGGAATGAATTTAAATGGCAAGAGTGACTTGCAAGTTCCACACCAATTTGTGTTAGTCGTAAGGACTTGCATAGGATCTTGGTCAAAAATGTTAGAAATGTGATAAGATTACAAGAGTTTTCTAGATTTTTTTTTTCAGGTGATGTATACATGAGAATTTTTGTCAGGAACAGAAAGAGAAAATTTCAATTAGACAATAAATTTCTTACCCAAGGAAATGTAAAAGCTATTGTAAAGTACTCCTGGTCTCTCAAAAAGTATTAGACTTTGAAGTTAGAAAGGGTACTATATGCTGCTAGAAATAAAAAGAAAATAAACTCATTTTGCATCATTACGAAAAACATTTCTTTCAAAAATTTAACCTGCTTGCCAGAGAAGAGAGACAGATAATTCAAATGTTAAGTACAGTATTTCTTCAACTGATTTTTTATGTTTCCCTTCATAGGGATGGTCCTGACCATAATTCACCTCAGCTAGGAGTTTTCAGTGGGAACACAGCTCTGGAAACAGCTTACAGTTCCACCAATCAAGTCCTCCTCAAATTTCACAGTGATTTTTCAACAGGAGGATTCTTTGTCCTCAATTTTCATGGTCAGTTTGCTTTATATCATTAATGTCTAATTACCCCAATTAATCCATGAATTTTAAAAATATTTCTTAACCGCATGACCTACTGAAGATCTTAAATAAATTTGCTGCTTTTTTTTAAATAGCAGTACAAATTAGTTTTTAAAATCATGCATTCAGAAATCTTAGGAACGTTCACTTGTGTCTTTGAATAAACCATGTTCTATCTTTACTGTTAAGATATCTAATATTGAGCTTTTACTTTTTGAATTATTTTGGCCCATTTATTAGTTAACTTACTTTTAACCTTCTGTGATAAAATTCTTCACCAGCTGACTGATCCTAGGGCCCACGGTCAGAAAGGTTGATGGGATGGTATGGAAGGGTTGCACAACAGCTTTAAGTTTGATACCCAGCAAAATACTTTGTTTAAAGTATGTTCGCAGTCGCTACAGGATGTGCAAAATAGGCATCTAACTCAGAAGTGAAACGCTGAATTCTAGTTCTAATTCAACCAAATTGTGTATATTAAAGATTCTCAGCCCTCTGGATTGTAATTCAAAAAGCTAGGATGAATTCATTCACAAGGACAGGAGGAAATGACACAGAAAGAGAGTACCTGAAGGTATCTATTTGCATGGAGGAGTCTTTACGAAGCTAGTACTCAGATTCTGAAATGAGGTTTTCTCCCAAAAGAAGGGCATGGTGCATCATAACCTAGAGCACTTCTCTGAGAAACAAAACCTGAAGAACCTGGCTTTAGTCATCATGCAGGGAACATATAGTTCCCACATAACAAGATAGTGCCTGAGAAGCAGACTACAGGGAATGGTCAGGGAAAGTATTTTCCAGCCTTAAGTTGAAGGTACATAAGTATGTAGTCAGTGTTTCGGGGTTGAAATACATACTTGGGGCAAGATACATCCTCTGTCACAGTATGTAGTGCATTAGTCTAGCTAAGGGAAAAAAAAGAACAAGTCTGCTTCTTACTTTCTGCACTGTTTCTTTATTTTGCATGATAATATTTTACATAATGTCCATTGGGTGTAAATCATGTACAGTGTGAACAGTGTCCATGCTTTTAATTGAATTCAAAGCAGTGACATAGGCTACTGCTGAGAAAACCCTGCAGACTGGGCTTCTTGGAGACAAAATTAAAGGGATTCCCATTTTTTGAGCCCACAGACTCTGGGAGATAGATGTCTTAGTTAAGTGAAATAAAGGGCCTTACTGGACACACATAGAAGTACAATTTTAAGTTCTTGGAAAATGTTATAGCTGGAAACCTACTGAGTGTCTATTGCTCAGATTCTTGCTGTTACAAGTGTCCGAGCAGGTTGCAAAGCTTTCCTTCTCAGGTGTTCTCCAGAAAAGCTGGTGCTATTAGATATATATAATAATAATCACATGTATGTGTTTGCCAATAAATAGCAGAAATACCATACAAATACATAACTACACAGGAAAACATATATGCATTCACCTTCCTGTCCTTGAAAGCTCTCTATGGATGAAAACACCCAAAACTCTCCATGGAGGAAAAACTCTCCGTGGTTTTTTTTTCTCCTTATACAATTGCTTTACAGTGATGGGTTATAGAAGCTTATGTGGAAGATAAGGGCTGATACCCAATATTTTGTGGTTTTTTAACCTCTCAAAAACATCAGGTGAATCGGCCTATCAAGTTATCAGGAGAATTTGTATTCTTGACTGTGATATAGTTCCATAAAGAGGAGAGTTTTTCTATAGTATATGCACTCTGATCACAATCTTAAATCTCTGGTTTGGATTTTTTTATCCAGAAATGGCTTCTTCAGCTATTATAGGCATTATACTCCATTTTAGAAACATGTCAGTCATTGTAGTGATCACCTTCCTTGTGAGATTGCTCACATTTTATTGAAACAGATTTGAAGAGTAGAGATTTTTTAAAGGCATTGTGTTTTGGGGTTTTTTTATAACTTAAAAGATTATTATTATTATTGTTGATGTTCCTATTACTATTATCATTATTATTATTGCTGTTTCTTCTTAAAGTAAATATATATGCCTGTGTCCTGAGAAAGATTAACTTCAGGTATGCTTAAATTAAGAATGAATATGACATGCCAGGTATGTGACAGGTAATTACAGATTTTCCATGCAATCTAAGTAATATATGATTTATAATGATTAGCCCTATCACATGATGCAAAGGCAGACACATGAAACTGCAGCCTTGTAGCTTCAAAAATCTCATCATAAATATCACAACTGCATCCAATCCTATAATAGATCTATAACTATTTAGGCAGTGTATACTATCTAAACAGATAAAAAATAATTTTTTTAGATAATGTGTAATGTCATGACATTTAACTTGGAAAATGTTGTAACTGAGAGAATGTAATGTTCAGTGCAGTAATTAGGGAATTGTGGTAATTAGGGAAGTGTGAATAGGAAATGAGTTTTCTGTAAAATAATTCTTAACACACCAGTATTTAATCTTTTTTGACTTACATTTGCAGCTTATCAGCTGAAGAAGTGCCAGCCTCCACCCACAGTTCCACATGCAGATTTGTTTACAGAAGATGATAACTTTGAAATAGGTGAAAAAAAAGTATTTCCTTTTCTTTCTTATGTGTTCACTTTAATTCTAATTAAACTAAGCTATTAATATATTTCATCTTCCACCTGAGATTTTGGTATAGTTCTGTTTGAGGGGGTTTGGGGGTTTAATGTTTTTGTCAATAACTTTTTCAGGAGATTTTGCAAAGTACAAGTGCCATCCTGGTTTCACCCTTGTTGGACAAGATATATTAACCTGCAAACTGAATGCACAGTTGCAGTTTGAAGGATCCTCTCCATTTTGTGAAGGTAAATATATGCTTGCATGGTATGCGTATCATTAATATGTCTCTTTTTTAATCTTCCTATACATTAAGCATGAAGTTTATGGGCACTGTATTTTCATTGATGTTTAAAACAAATTTTTCCATTAATTTCTTCAATATCTTAAGAAGTGCATACTTTAATTTTAAAGTGGCCCCTAAAATTTTTGCACAGACATTTAGTTCCTTAAAATCAAAAGACAAGTGGCTTTAACTATTTAACTATACCATTAATGAAACACTGATTTCTAAAATTAATTTAAATTATTTATCATTGTTTCATATCAAACCAAAGATTTTTTTTTTCACCCCAAAAATTTTTAAAAATACGTATTTAAATTAATCTTTCAAAATAAAATAAATTATTCTCTCTACTTTCACAAATATGGTGACATTTTATGACAAAGTCACATGAAAAGTGTGTTCTAAAATAATATATGGCAAATTAAAATTCATGGAAGTACTAAAAATATTTCAACTATTCATACTATGTTTATGATTCCAGTATTTCAAACAAAGAATTTAAAAATTTAATATGAATAATGCTTACGTGTGCGCCCACGTACAATTTGAAAACAAATATATCTTGGAATACCTGGTCCTCCAAAGTATGTTTTTCAACAGATGCTGTTGGTTATGTTTTCTTAAATTTGGTTTAGTTAGTTAAACAGTGGATGGCAAAAAGATTTTGCAATGGTGAAAAAGTGATTGAGAAAGCATCTGTAGAATTTTTTTTCCTGAAGTACCTCAAATTTTTTTTGGGAAAAAAAGTTAGTGATGAGATGCCATCACTGAAATTTTAAGGAGGTCAAAAAGTGATCAAAAAGTTCTCATATTCATAACATATTTATAACAAATATTAGCTTTGATCTATAATGTGGAATTATGGATGGAGCATCTTCTGTATCATGAGGTAACAACATCCATATGCGCAGCAGGTAACATTGGAAGCGCAGCAATTATTGTGACACTTTATCAACAGCTGTGTGTGTACATTCCTTCCTCTTACTCTGATTCTCTAGTTCCATGATTTAAAAATTAATAAAGGATTATTAGTACAAGCTACAATAGTTTCGTGATGCCATAATATACTTGATGCATGTGTAACTAGTTTGTCCATATGACCCATCCCCAAGTAAAGTTTTTACTCCTCCCCTTTATTAACTTGTGCATACAATAATCTGGGATCTGTCATAGACTGGGAGACAGGGACTTCACATCACTGTTTTGGGTGGAAAAGACTCGGTATTCATTTCTGGACCCTCACTATGAAACATGCAAAAAATAATGAGAAAATTGTATATTCCTGTATATTTCTTGATCAGATAAGCCAATACTTACTTATGTTTGATTTTTTCCCAATTAGTGTATTTTAATAAGATGATTGTACTGCAAATCCAGCTTTTAATTTCAAGTTAACGGTAGCAGCACTAACTTGATGCTTGAATGTGGCAATCAGAGTGTAAATAAAAAATGAAAGCCTAAACTAAACTAAACAATTCTTGTAAAAACTATAGAGATATTAGGAGCTTCTGATAATGATTAGCCATCTGTTAAGCACAGGGGAGTAGGTTATTTCCAACAATTCTTTCAGATGCTGTGGAAACTAGTTGCTTTGATGGTACCAACACTTCTTTCTTTGCAGTCATTTGAGACATTGTAAATGAATAATAGCAGGTCTGGACTTCCTTCACAGACTTGGTAGATTTTGTGATTTTTCTCCCCTTTCTTGTATTTGTTGTTTATTATTTTTCAAAAACTACCCTATATATTCAAGTTACTAGAATTTTACTTTTTAGAAGTTGTTCCTAATTGATTATTAGGAACATCTTTGCTACAAGTGTTTTTTTCATGAAAAGGACTAATTAACACAGTTCCAGTTTAGGAGTAGATTGCCACCTGTTAATGCCTTTCAGTCTTGTATTCTTTTAATATGAATACAGCACAACTTTGCTATAAGGAGGACATCATATGAAATAATCTGGTAACAAAAAAAACCCCAGTAACAAAACCAACAAAAAAGCCATTGGAGTGATTCAGAGACAGAAGACAATGGAACTGGAGGCATTAGAGCAAAGATTCTGGCACAGTTATTTTGGACAGACATAAGAGAGGAGTTTCTTTAGATAACTTGGGATACAACTGATTTCCTTTCTTCAGACAAGTTGTATCTCTAAATAAATTTAATTTTCCTTTCTGGAAAATAGAATTACTTGTTTTTATTCTTATCCCAGCCTCTCCAATACCTCTGTTTGTCCACATGGATTCTTACTATGGAGATAAATGTCGAACTGAATTCCTAGTTTATAACAGTCTAGCTTATATTTATCAATATTTCTTCTAGACCATGTGAAGTATTGGTAGATCATTCATGGTGTTTAGTCTTAGATAAATAGATGAAAGTACATATTGCACTCTGAAAACCTAGGTGTCTGACAGGTAGCAATACACATTTCTGGATCAGACCAAAAATCCCATATACCAAATGTTCCATCTCTGGCGCTGGCCAATAATGATTTTCTAGTGAAGAGCATAAGATCATTGCAAGCATGCAGTTAATTAAGTCCTCCACCCAACTGTAGCTGACCCACTCTTAAGCTAGCAATGTTCTTTGTATTTGGAAACTTGTAGGGCTATTTCTTCAGTGGATTTATTCAGTCCCATTTTGAACCCATATAAATACTTTAAATCCAAAAGTTTTATGCAAGAAGTTGCACAATCTATTTATTTACGTAGTATGTGAAGATGTTTCTCCATCTAGGTGCACAGCCCTAGGCACCCTACAGAACATGCTCTCATTGTGTATTAATTTACGTTTACCAGTAGTTGACTATTTGCGATTTGTGTTTACACACTTGGAGCTTCTGGTCTCATCCTATTATTATATCCTCTTGCTACAAATTTATTTCCTTTTTTAATTGCTGCCAGGGAAACAGAGAAGTAAATTAAAACATGAAGAGCATTGCAACAGCAAGAAATACTCCTGTATTGGTCACAAAAATTGACGTACTAGTAAAACAGCTAATTGGCATTCAGTGTACAGTAGACATCTCCAATCTGGCTCCTCAAAACACTTAAATTGGAGAGGTGGTTTGAAAATATTGTCTTAGGGTGGTGATGATGTATATGAGTTAAAAGAGAAATCAAAGATGGAGACATCAGAGGTAGTATTAGAGTTAAGTCAAAAAGCTTCATCAGGCCTTCCCTAAAACAAACAAATCAGATTTCTCCAAAAGCCAGGTTAGATAATCTGTTTCTCCAAACTAGGATATGATGAGTGTTATGCTGTCCTGTATAATTACTTTTCTCATGACACTGCCCCACCACACTTAGTTACATGTGGCAGTGTAACAAAAAGATCTTTGTTATTTGCTGGTTTTGCTGTTGTTTTTCTATAAGCTTTGCCTGTAGATATGAATTTATGCAATCAAACAAATAACAGTACTTGGAAGTTACATATGCAACAATATGATTAAAAATGAATGTAGATTTCTTATGTCCTCCAATATGCCTAAAGCAGGTTTTTAAATATTTATTCCTGTTATCATTCCAAACAATTTTACAATAGCTACTTTTAAAATTCATGGGCTATAATTATAAATAAATGATAATTAAATATTTTCTGGGGCTCAAGTTTCTAATTCTGTGTTTTGCAGCTCAGATTGTCTTGATAGGTAAACTTTACATCAGTTCCTAAAATTTTTAAATGTGTAGAGTGTTGAATCACCTTGTAACTTAGGTGACAGAAGAGAGTTCAGAAGGTATCAAATATACTACTGAAGAACATAATCTTAATGTGTTAATTGATTGACAAATAAAAGAAACAATATTAACAGTGGAGTAAGTATGCCTGAACTGAATCAATTTGTGTGACTTTGTATTTAGGAGTATTCTGTTTTGAAATACCATGCTAAAGGTGACATAGGTAGTATTATAGAACAAAGGGGTCCAAACTGTGGATATTTTTTTTCACCTGTTGTGTGGATGATACCAAGAAAATAGCACTGTGGAGTTTATTTCTATTCAATTGATAAATATTAGTTATTAGTGGTACTGGAAAATGAATGTGGCTTTTTTTTTTTTTTTTTTTTTTTTTTTAAATAGAGCAAGGTGAAGCAGTCTCACTGTCTCAGTATCTCAATTTTTCTTGTAAAATGTTCAAGTCTAGCTTCCACCCTAGAGATTAAGTCATGTAACCAGCAGCTAAGCTACACTGGGGCGGAAGTTGATGGGTAATTTGTTATGATGGAGAAAAAGAGCCAGCAAAGACTTGAGAGATGAACGTTGCCAATTTGCCATGTAACACCATGGTGCAGCCAGCCTCACAAACCGCAAAGGGGCAATCACTGTCTGCCTTCACACGTCCCTGAACTACTCCAGAGCTGTTCCTCTCGAAGTCCCTGTGGTATGCCTCCTGTGAATGGCTGAGGTTGGAAAGGACCTCTTGTCCCATGACCCTTAGCCACAGGAAGTGAATCTTGGCCATAAGAAGAGTTAGAGCTATAGCTTGCCATGTAAGGAAATTTTGCCACTTCTGCTCTAGCACAGGAGAGGTACTAAGCTATTCACAGCTTAGAAAGACATAAGCTTTACATTTTCACTTGAATTTTCTGCCCTAAGAATATGCTGAGCAATGCCTCACAGGACAGTATTTTTCTCTCGGTACCACAGAACATTCTATATTGACTTTCACCCTTTACATTACTATTTGCACTGATTTGTATTAGAGAGGTGCATTTTTTTCACATAAACAGTAATTCCTTTTGGAAATTGTTCGGCTAATAAAGTGTTGAAGTCCACTAAGTGAATACAGTAGAATATATGGAGGAAAGAATTCTTACAGCAATCCTGCATTGATCTGTTTCTTGTGTTGCATACATGTGATGATTTGTTCAAGGAAATTCTCTGACCTTTAAGTTGTTGATTTTTAATATTCACCCACCCGCCAAAGAAATACTCTTTATTACAAAGCAACATCATACTTTTCCTCAATTATGAGAGAAGGGCATGAGGAAACATCTGCAAAAGGCACATTTTCCCTTGTGGTAAATAACGTTAGTTTCAAGTCCCTTCTTAAGAGTCAGCTATGAGGAATGAGAAAACTAGCAGCACTTTTTCTCTGTTATTGATAACTTTTACATGCTTTTGAAAAAATGATTTTTTTGTCGTTATTTTTTCAAACCTAGCAAACAAGTTATCTCCTTGCCTTTTTTTCTGCTTCTCTTTTTGTCTCTGATGTCCTTTTCAAGAAAAAAATAGATGATCTAAGAGCAAAGTAGGTGAAAGTAAAAGGCAGAAAAGGTAATCTCTGTGGGATTTTTACTCTTTTTTTTTTCCCCCCTCCCTGTAATTTCCTAGTCCTCTCTCTTTTTCTTTTTGCAGACCATTCTTACAATGGCCAGTTCTCATCTGGAGCATTTTCAGAGGTTTCTGAGATGCTCACAGTCAAGGTGTCTGTGCTTTCTTGAGTGTGATTGTCTTTCTTCCTATTCTATGACATTTCTGTTTCCCAAAGGAAGCTAGCAATTTTCACTTCTCTGGATTGGTGATTTTCCTCTTTTTTTTCACCGCATTGCCTTCCCTGGCTCAAATTTCTTTCATATACTTGCAGTGAGTTTTTTGAGTTAGTGAAGGATAGCTCAACACTTTATGACAATGTTCTATGGATCACTGTAAACTGATCGCAGGTTTTTCAAACTGTAATTTTGAATCTTGTTCTTACTTGAAAATTCTCCATCCCAGATTCCAAAAACTTCATACACTGCTGTAAGTAAATACAAGTTCATGCAGCCTGTTCTTAAAAGATACTTATAATGCACCTCTTTGGAAATGATACCTGTGGGAAATTAGCTGAAAGAGCACCCATATAAAGGGCTATGGCAATAACCTTTTAGATTAAGCCAACTGTAAACTTCTGGAAGAATGTACTTCCGTGCATTTTATGAGATCACCTGGCTTTAGTTTTGTCTGGACTATATCTGTGTAACATCCAGATGTTTTTTGCAGGCTACAAATCTGAATGACCAGTAAATAGTTTGTTTCATGAGTAATTTGTCCAATGGTCACTTCTATAACTCCCTAGGATGCTGAGGAAAAGCAACAAAAGGCAGTCGTAACCTTACCATCTCTGCTGTTAGTTTTTAGATATGGCATGTTTACTAAAACCCACTCCAGAGGTACTTGCTACAGTCCCATATCTTCCTTCCAGGTGTCCTGTTCTCTGCAGCTACTTTTTTGTCATGTTTAGCTGATCGTAGCCGTTTCTTAAAGCATTGTTTATCCAGAGAAGTGATAGTTTTCCAGTGCTGAAAAGAATCACTGTGTCTCACTTGCTGTGAAAAGTCTGACAGCATTACTGATTTCTCCGGGATACTTGTAATTTACTACTTTGAAGACCAGCTCTTAATCCCCAAGTTGCTCTAGTAAACTTTAACATTGCAACAAATATTCCAATAAAGCTGACATTTATTCAGGAAAGCCATCTTTTCTTTAAAATACTCTTTTTGCATAGGTAAAGGATACTACAGAGTAAAGCAGGTTGTGGAACTGTGCATGTCAGCTACTCTTCATAACTGATGAGCACTTTTACTGTATGTCTGGCAGGAAATGCCATGTAGCTAGCCAAACTTCTGCTGAGGAATAAGTCTCATGTACGGAAAACAGTTATCGTTATTTATCCGACAATATGTTTCTTCTGCCTATTTTTTTTTCCCATGGTATTTTGCTGATTTACTTGTACTTTCTGCAGATTCAGGAGTCAGAGCATTTGTTGACTGTATTTTCTTAAGTTACTCTTCTCTTATTCTGAAGAACAGAGGAAGTCAAAGTAACAGTGTGTTTCATTTTAAGATAATGAGAAAGGGAAGATATTGTCATTAAATATGTGCAGTGCTGTATTCTTACACAGAAGCTCATGTGAAATTTCTGGATGTAATTAGGCTGCAGGCGTTTCTGTATCAAGAGACAATCCGTGAATTAAAACTGTCAAAAGGATTCTTACTACTGTATATACCATTACCCCATAGGCTTTCCCTCTCTTAGGATGTCTTCTATGAAAAATGGCTTCAGCTCTTAAAGATAATGTCTGCTACAGTTAGTGCTGTCAAATAATAGCAGAAAGGGACACATACCAAGGAAAATTGTTTGCTTGCCATTTTTCCCCAGCCCACACCCTGTTCTCCCTGCTTGATGGTATATTCTTACTTACATCCCTTTTTTTCACAGGCTGACATTTTTCTCACTGACTAAAGACATTATTTAGCTAAACAAGATGAGGGGGAGGAGAGGAAGAGAGGGTTTCAAAAATCTAATATTTCTTCCTGCATTTGCTGACATGATAATGCTACATATTCTCCAGTGTGTTAGAGCACAATGAAGAAGAAAAGGTTATGAGTAAGAAGTAGTTTTTACTTTTTTGCACTTCCCCTCCTTCTTATATCCCTAAATATTCAGAGTGGCTTTAGATAAGTGATTTATTATTTATGCTATAGTATAAAAAAATCACAACTGAAGAGAAATCATGCTGAAGGCTCAACCTATAAGACAGATCTAGGGAATTCTTGGAACAGTCAAAAAAGAACTGTTTTGATTTTTGTTTTCTTTTTTCCTAAACTAAAATGCCATTAAGAAATTGGTAGTCCTCAAAAAAATGAGCTTGTAAATTGTTTGACTTAACTCAAAGCTTTCTCACTTAATGTATCATTATTCAAAATACTCTAAAGCATCTGGGATGGTGACTGGAACATTGTATTGTCCATCTCAGGCATGTACACTTTCTCTTACCTTCCACACACAAGTCAGAAAAACTGTATTTAGATTAGAGAAAGGACAGGAATAAGCGAGCTTCTCAAAGGCAAAGGTAGGATGCTCAAAGGCATTGTGTAGGAAAGTGATGGATAATTTATATGTGAATTAAATGATAAAATTCCTATTTTGTTTGCGTTGTTGCTTCTGGTGGTTTCAGATTTGTCCCCAGTGTATGGAGCAGAAGGTAAAGACTGGACATCTTTTATAAAATATAATTTCCTTCTCTACCAGTATGCTTAATTTCTCTCGGAGGACAATTAAAGTTCTGACACTGTTTTCCAGAAGTTAACGGCAGAATTCTTCTTGGCTACAACTGAACCTAAATTTCACCTCCAAGTTGTAAAAGGCCAACTAAGGGAAGTGGTCCAGTTTTTAATGTTTGTTTCTGATAGTTATGTGTGGGTTTTCCCCGTAACATATTTTTTCCCCTCATCATTTTTCCTGTGTTATGTTTTTCACCTTTCCTATAAACTTTAATTTATGGAAGTACTTGGGTACTGTGCCAGTCAGTTTCCAGGAATGCAGTTCTGTCAAGATATACTTGTGAATCCTAGAGAAAAAACTTTTAAAAATGCACATATATTATGAAACTGGACAAAATGTATCAGACTTCAACAGCAAACAGACATGAAAAAATCAGTTCTGCGTGAGAGGCAAAATGTTAAAGAACACCAGTGACCAACAAAATAATTTCTTAATCAAAACTAGTATTCAGGATATTAAATTTACAGCATTGTAGTATAGTATACTCCTTGTCATGTGCAGAGATCATAAGCTCCTATGAATACCAGGTGATACTGTTTGTAAAAGTTCAGAATTCAAATAACAGGGAAACTAGTTGCTGAGATCTTACTTGGATGACTTGGAGTATTCTGTATCCAAAATAAACTCTTTGTCTGTGCAAAATGTGTGTTTTCAAATGACCTGGTGTACCTAGAAGCTCCAACATGTTTTCATCTTCATGTAACAGACTTCTTTCTTAAAGGTGGGGGTTTTTTTAAGAACTCAAATAGAAAACAGCTATTGGGTTTCCAAATAAAAAGTTTTACCCAGACGTTTTACATCACCTATGTAAATGATCACACCAGCATATGTGAATCCCTTGACTGTAAACCCTTTGGACTGTGATATATTTCTGGATGAATGTTTTACTATAATTACCATTCTGTTTCATAAATGCAAGCTTTATAAAGGTGATCCTGCTTCTGTTTGTGCTAAAGGGAACTTTATTGTTCCTTCCATCTAGAATACGATTTTAACATGTTTTTATTTGGAAAATTAACCTGAAGCATACATATCTCTGAAAAGAAAAAAAAACAAAAACCACTTTTTTTCATGGAAAAGAAACACTTTATTCCATTGCTATTCTTGTTCTTCTTGTTGTGTCCTTTTTAGCACAATGTCCGGCAAATGAAATCCGTACAGAATCATCAGGAGTGATCCTTAGTCCAGGTTACCCAGGCACCTATCCCAACTCTCAGACCTGTTCTTGGACTATAAAGGTTGATCCAGGATATAACATCTCCATCTTTGTTGAAATGTTTCAAAGTGAAAAGCAGTTTGATGAGCTGGAGGTATTTGATGGTAAGGGAGATCTAAATTCTATCTAACTACAAAAAAAAAAAATAACAGGTCAAATGGGGCTTCATTTCCAATTGTTGGCTTCATAATGCATTGATACATCTGAAACTGAAACAATAGTCCAGTATTTCTATTACTTTTGCCTTAAGTCTAAATCTGTTAGCCTATCTTAGAAAGTTTTATAGATGTATTCAAGACAAAGAAGTTTTCAAATTTTATTAGATATTATTAGAGGAGAAACAGTAGCAGCTGTAGCATTCCTATGAAAGTCATACATTTTTCCGTTTCCTGGGAAATGTATGAGATGCCCGAAAGGAGAATTTAACATGCTGTTTTGTAATGGATTATTTCTGGTGAGGAAATATTTTGGGGGCATAATTCCATTTCTCCAATTTAGTAAAATTATTTGAGGCTAAATACTCAAATTTGAGTCCAAATACCCAGTCTACTTTCTCCATAGCAGAACCAGTGGTATACCATGTTTGAATATACCCCTGTTAAAGAATTTGACCATCTGTTTTGGGACAAAGAGTAGAGAAATGATAAAAACTCAATTTCTAGAGCGGTAATCATATTGGCAACCTCTAAAAGGGCCCTATTTAATTAACAGGCTATTCTTATTTTCCACTGAATTCTGATCTTATTATCACTTGTTCTGTTCTCATTGATTGATGAGAATAAGTAGTCCCTGATTGTTCTTTAATATATTTTTATTCATTTGGAGACCATTATCATATCTTCCTTCATTAACCAAGAATATATGATACCCATGAAAGAACTGATTAATATTCACTATGGGAGTTTCATAACATGAAAAATATTAAAAGGTCATATGTTTTGAGGTATCTTTCTGAAAGTATTTTTCTTAAGTAGTAGATTTTTAATGTCTAAAATTATGAAAATATTTTCAGTTATTGATAACAGCATTCTGAAAAGAACCAAAATATTTTTCATTCTTAAAAAAAAAAAAAAAAGTCAGTTCATTAGCATTGTTTTTTCATTATAATGTGTGTGTTGGTCTTGGCAGGTTAGTGGACAAAACAGTCTGAAAAAAATCTATTAAGACTGTCTTTTCCTCCACAGTATTTTACATTTAACATCAAGACGATATGTAGTGTGCCTGGAACTTTTCTAGTGGTCTGATCACTTTGTTTTCTTTTGAAAAATTCTGTTGAAACTGCTTAATGTTCCTGATGAAAATTTTTTATTCCTTTCTTACACATTTAAATTTGATGAAACCAGATTATCGATAATAGATCTGAGAGAAGAATTATTATAGCTACTACATTTTTTAGCATTGTCATTTCATGACATGAAATCACATACTTAAAAATTCATATCTAGTGCAGCTCTACTGAAGTTATTTTTTCTACCACCTACCAGCAAATTTAAATGAGAAAGATCATGGCATATTTATAACCTGTCACTACAGTGCCATGTAGAGATTCCTGAGCTATCTCCCAACAAGTTGATGTTTAAATATGGCACATTGCAGTGCCTTGCAGAGATACTTGCTTGTGTCCCTGTGGCCACATTAGCAACGTGCTTTGCTAGGCTAATTAGTTCTACATCTCAGCATGAGTTTGGGGTAGAAGGCAATGCTGATGTGGCTATACTGTTTCCAGTGATGGATGTAACTCAGACTAGCTCTTTCAGAGCTAGCTTAGGTATTTCTCTGTGTCACTGCTTTTGCAATAAATGTATCTCATTTCCTGGTACCTCATGTGTCCAAACAACATACCTTTATTTAAGTTAGTAGAACTGCATACCAGGTTCACCATACACCACCAAACTCTATGTAGAAACTATATAAATATTGGCAAGACAACTTTTAGAGAAATAGTATTCGCTAAGGCAGGAGTTGCTGATTACATTATAAGGCAGCTTCAGAATGCAAACCAAAATAGTGACTACACCTGACTGACTGCATTGTAAATTATGGTGCTTCAGCAGCTGGATGATGATCAGTAAAGGCATCCACTCAATGAGGCCACCCTGACCAGCTGGGAACAATAAGCACATTAGCCATTCCCACTTATCAGTCAGACCCTTAGGAAATCCATCTGTATTCTAAACCAGAGAAGCCATAAATGTACCATGCATACAATTATTAAAGGCTTTTGAACTTCAGAACACTGTATCCAGGCTACTTACAATGAACAGGATTCATTTAATACTGCAAATGTTCTTCTATTATTTTTTTTTCCCCTGAAATAAACCAACAAAATTCTGTTGCTGAAAATAGATGGAAATGTCAGCTTTTAGGAAAGCAGCATATGACAGGTCAGCATTCCAGAAGTTGAGTGACAAACTCTGAAATAATAATAAAAAAAAACAGACTCAAGAATGCCTAAGTCATGCTGATGACTTTCCTGAACGTCATCTGAAGAGCTGCCTGCTGGGTAAGGTACAGAAACTGAAACTCAACATCAGGAAAAACAAAGCAAACTGAAACCCATTGAATCATTCCTCTGATCTCCCAATAGCTGAAAAATGCAGTGTGGCATGTGGTGCTGCAAACTAATTCATGATCAGTAATAAGGAAAGATTCTCATCTCTTTGTATGTAGTAGATCTTCATTTGTAGTTGTACCCTTTTAGTCATTTTATCTGGCAATTTCGAAAGAACATGTACATTCTAAACTGTAGCAAGTGTATTAAACAGATTTTGCAAACCGCAGGGTGAAACACAGAAACTAAAGGAATTGTCGTGTTCTAAATAATTTTTAAAGCAAAAATAGGAATTGACCATCATCAAACACTGACTCCCTAATCTGAAAACAAAACAAGATACAAAGCATTTTGATGAGGGCATACTGGGCAACCTGTGCCTAAAGCTGCGTTTATTGGCTCTTATTTTGTATATGTATTTATTATTTGGAATTTATTTAGTAATACTTATTTAGTTGTAGTGGTGTCATTATGGCGACTGAACTGCAGTTCCTAAGAACTGGCATGTTGTCTTAATCTTTATGGTTTGCTGTGGCTTCTGTAGCCTCCCTTTTGTACCTGAAATGTCCCAATCAGAAAATATACTTACTTTTTATTGGACTGGAGGGGAAGAAGGCTGACAACAATTGTATTCAATTTTTCGGTGTCCTTTGATTCAGTTTTATTTTTATGTTTTCATGCAACAGAAGAAGAGCTGATCAGGCTGCAGCTGCTCAAACTCAGCAAAAATGAATGAAGCAGCCTCTTTATTTGAAATAGCTGCTGTGGCCAAGATAATGTTGGTTGAACGTGGCTTTCCTAAACTTGAAAAACATGGAGCAAAATGGCATAGGGAGTGTATGAAAGGGAGGAGTTCAGCTGGAGAAAACATAACTTTAATATGGAGGAAGAAGATGCCATTTTATGTTTTAGAAAGCTTTCAGCTGGAGATTGGTTTGATAGATAAATGTTGTATTTTTTCCTCGTGTGTATGTTGTTTTATTATATAGTTAGCCCCCAAATCATTATTTGTGCTTCTAGGATTTTATTGTAGTGAAGATACTGGTCTAGTGCCACCACGCAATTTTTTTCAACACCCTATGTTTACCATAAGTGTATATTTTTTACACTAAAATGATACTATAATAAACACACTGTCTTTTAACAGAACTGAGTCCTAATGAAGTATATATTGTAAATTCATAGTACTTGTACAAAATTGTATTCCACAGTGAGACTGTGATGATCTTATATATGACAGAGCATCTTTTAGCTGATGTATTCACTATGCAATATAGTGGTGTTTAAAATTATACAAATTGTAGAATGTCAAAGAATGTATAGATTAGCTACCACTCACTACTTGGAAAAGAGCTTAAATAAATAATAGATATAAAAGGACAAGGAGCAGAAACAGGATCTCATTCGAAATAATTGTCCCAAATAGAAATTAATTAAAAAAAAATCCACTATTTTTTCAGTGTTGATGGCAAAAACACTCATTATTTCATATTTAGTTTGTTTGTACCAAGATTTTTTTGTTGTGCCCTCTAGTGAACACCTAAAACCAGGTGGATAGTTTAAATAGAGATCTGTTAATAATTTCACTGGCAACGATGTGTCACGTTATTTCTATTCTTTCCTTGTATATTCACATTCACAGCTGAGTTAAAATATGGAGAGGATTTCTTGAACTCATAATACTTTAAAACTTCAATAGTTTCTTTATTCAACCCCGAAGGTTCTTCTGGGCAAAGCCCCCTACTGGTTGCTTTAAGTGGAAATCATACTGGACAACTGAACTTTACAAGCAAAATGAATCAGCTATATCTTCGCTGGTCAACTGATCATGCAACCAGCAAGAAAGGATTCAAGATCCGTTACTCAGGTAACCATTAATGATTTCCATTAAATTATACTTTGTCGTTACGTATACTATTTAGCATCAAATTAGGACTTGTAATATAATGTCTATTTCTGTGAAGAGAATTTGTTACAATATACATTTTGAGGATGTGTCATCATTCTATTGCAAGTTCAAGGTAAGCACAGGACTTGGACTCATTTTTTTCCCAGTTTGCCAAAGATCTTCAGATTAATACTTCAATGAATACTTCTTTCTACAACCTGTTATCTTGTCTTATCAGACTTGGAGCAAGGCCTTTGAAATCTAGTGGGATGGGTAGCCCTTAGATTTACACCAAAAGTACTCAAGAATGAGAATTTTTGATCATGAAAGGGTGTGCACTACTTCACCTGCAATTCAGTACAAAATTGTTAGACTTACAATTTCCTTGAGTTACAGTTCACAACTCTTAGAATCATAGAATCATAGAATCATAGAATGGTTAGAGTTGGAAGGGACCTTAAAGATCATCAAGTTCCAACCCCACTGCCATGGGCAGGGACACCTCTCACTAGAGCAGGTTGCTCAAAGCCCCATCCAGCCTGGCCTTAAACACTTCCAGGGATGGGGCCTCCACAACTTCCCTGGGTAACCTGTTCCAGTGCCTCACCACCCTCACAGTAAAGAACTTCTTCCTAATATATAATCTAAATCTCCCCTCTTCCAATTTAAAACCATTACCCCTTGTCCTATCACTAGACTTCCTGACAAAGAGTCCCTCTCCAGCTCTCCTGTAGGCTCCCTTCAGATACTGAAAGGCTGCTATCAGGTCTCCCCGGAGCCTTCTCTTCTCCAGGCTGAACAGCCCCAGCTCTCTCAGCCTGTCCTCATAGGAGAGGTGCTCCATCCCTCTAATCATCTTAGTGGCCCTTTGCTGGACCTGTTCCAACAGTCCCATGTCCTTTCTATGTTGAGGACCCCAGAGCTGGACACAGTACTCCAGGTGGGGTCTCACAAGGGCAGAGTAGAGGGGGAGAATCACCTCTTGCTACTACGCTCTTATTTATACACAAATAAATGGAAAACCAGGCGGAAAAATATCCCTCACTTCTTCAATGGCTGCCTGTGAATCTGGTGTTGTGGTGACATGAGAATATGTAGTCTATCTAAATAGTGTTTAAAATTATGTCCCTTACTAAGAAAAAAAAAACAGTTACCAGTATGGCAATACTGGATTATACTCTGTGTTTAGACGTACTGACCCTTACTCTGTTTAGCAGCCTATTTAAGATGTTTTCATGCATACATCTGCAGACACATGCTCCTAAAAGGCTTGACTTAGGGATCATTTACATGATGTAAATAGTGAGAGAGAGAGGTGATAATTACTGTATGTTGTTAACATTTGCTTCTTTCTGTATTTGGACTTGATTAGCAATGAAAAGGTTGTGTGTGTTAATTTTGGTGGCTAATAATTGTCAATATAAATTAAGTAGGGAAAGAAATACTAGGAATGTTTTAGAACACTTTATCAAGCACCAGGTGTCTCCCGTTTAGTCATGCTAAATACCACTTAAGGAGATGATTTTTGCAGCGCTCAGTCCTTCCTGTACCATCCATGCACTGGCTGTCTAACCTCTGGAAAGTTTCTCTTGTTACTGAAACAAGATCAGGGCTGAGCTTAGAGCATAATAATGATTGCTGTTTTGGGGACTTAAGAACTAAGAATGATGAGCAGTTGGTGGAGAAAAACCAGTAGAAGCATTATCTCCACCTTGTAAGCAGCCTTTGGAGTATTACTACAGACAAACTGAAACTGAGGGATGGAGGAAAGGGAAGTTGTTTTCAAGCATACTGAAGATTCATTTAGGTTTTTGTAGGGAAAAGGCAATTGCAGGACCTAATACATGGATTGAGTGTGCGGCAGAAGGAACAAAGAGAATCTGTCATGTGATAACCCTCATATGTGTGGCAATGAAGGGAGCGGGCCTTCTGTCACAAATTTTGATCCATGGAGATTCTGATGGGGCAGTTGTGGATGCCCCATCCCTGGAAGTGTTCAAGGCCAGGTTGGATGGGGCTTTGAGCAACCTGGTGTAGTGGAAGGTGTCCCTGCCCATGGCAGAGGGGTTGGAACTCAATGATCTTTAAGGTCCCTTCTAACCCAAACCATTCTATGAATCTATGAATTTAAAGTGTGGAAGTAATATCAGGGTTACAAAAATAGAGTTCATGTAAAGGATTTATTTTTTAAGTATCAAATCATTAAGATGACTGATTTTTTGAGGGATGAGAAATTATTTTACAGCTTTCCTGTCCACAAAATGTGTTTTGCAGTAGTGAAGAAGTGGTCTGTCTAATTGCTAGGCTCAATTCATCAATTATTATGGCACTAGCTGCAACTAATAATAAAATTGGGGGACTGAAGAGAGATATGCAATCCTTACGGCTGTGTTTTAGGAACAAACAACTGTTTTGCTTTTTCTGCTTCACTAACAGTCAGTGCTTGCATTTTTCTCTAAACTTCTGTACATTTTACATGAGATTCAATGGAAATAATCAGCATGAAAGAAGAGTAACAGTGAGCGGCAGCATAAACAATTGGATTTGAATCTTAATGAGGGAAAGCAGCATCATGAAAGTAGGAAGAATACAAGATCCGAAAAAGACTATTGATACCGTGGCAGCTGTGACTGAGCCAGCAGGCTTCCTCATAATGAAGACCCTACTGAAATGAATTACTGCCCTCCCACAACCCTCCCATTCTTCTCCAGCTATGCCTGTGCACAAAATTTTGCAAATTGTAGTTCTGTCACAATGAGATTTCATTTGTAGATACAAATTTTATTCACTTAAAAATGCTGGAAGCTTTCAGAAGAATGCTTAATATTGCCTTTAGCATACGCACTTACTTGTGTAAGCTATTTGTCTAATGTTATTTGTATATTTTCTATCTTTTGGTTTAAGGCGTTTTGCTAAATCTTAGTAGAAATGAGCTATAGCGTTATAGCAGAGGGGTATTCTTTTAAGGACTTTGATCATTATAGAGGCACTAGCATATTTTTAATCTAAATAATAAATTTCCTAACTGCACTAACACCTGGATATTAAATGATCTCTTCCTTAATCTGGTGAGTATCTGTATAGTATAGTGAAACTAAGAGGGAAAGCATCAGTTAAAGTTTCTCGCAGCTCTGGGTCAGTAATCTTTTTTTTTCTTTGAAAGGTATGTGGTATGGTAAAATTACTAAAATGGATGCCAAAAATATAAGGGAAAAAATATTGCATGCTGGAATATTTTTTTTTAATTTTTTTAATGCTTGCTTGTTGTATTATAATGCTTGAACTTGGCTTTCTGCTGCAGCTGGGTTCCACCAAAGCTGCAGTTTATTACAAATAGGGAAGACCTGTGAGTACAGAAAGTGGAACTTGCTGAGTCCAGGCCAGGAAACTCAATCTCTAAAAGATGAAAACCAGGAATTGCTTGAAAGATACCTACAAAATCTGCTTCTTGGCTTTGTTTTCCTTCAATAATTTATAACCCTGCATACACATTCCTACCCAAGCAAGCTAGCACAAAAGCATAACAAAAAAGAGGGGGATGATTTTTTTAAGGAGTGGTGGAAGGAATGAAAGTGCACTACAGTACTTGGCTGGTGAGACTGGAGGCATGGTGATTTGGAAGGCAGAGGAGTACTTAGCTTGCTATTTTGCAAGTTCACATTGCTTCTATAACATGTGCAGGGTTTTGCTTAACTTCTGGTTAGTCATTCAAGAGTAAATAATGCAAGCAGTTACTTGGCTAATTTGTGATTGGCTGCCAGTAGAACTGTAGATATATATATTAATAACCCCACCACAGATCTCTATTTTACCTTTATTCTGCTCCTGTAACTTCATCTGTTATTGCAAGAAGCTTAATTCTTCACCATTCATTTCATCCTATTTTTAAGCTTTGTACCAGTGAAACAACTGTTCCTATTTCCTCTCTATTTCAAATTAAAAGAAAAGATTATTGATTGGTTTGGTTTTGTCTTTACATTTTCCAGTAGCTGGTTAGAAGTGAGGAGGGAATTGTATGAAGAAGTTAATCAGACTCTTTATAATTGCTTCTTCTGTGGTTCCTAAACTTTTAGGTGGCAATTTGCTGTAGTAAATACAGCAGAAAAATCACACAATAGGGTTTATATAGTGCTTTGAATCAAGAGCAATATAAACAGGATCATTTATAAATGTTGAACCATCAGTAGGAACATCTGTACTATAAGTAGCAGGTTATTTAGTCAGATATGGAATTTTTCAAGAGGCAGACGTTCACAATTACATCACTAAGGAGTGAATAAACCTTTGCAAATTTATGTTGCTGTTTTCATACTGTTTACACATTAGATTTAGAGATAAACTGCAAAAGAAAAAGGATGGCAACCTGACCTTTTTTTTTTTTTTTATTGCTTGCTTGAGTATTGTTCTCCTTTTTTATTCTCTACAATTTAAAATGAAAAATAATATGTGGAATGGATGGTCCATTAATTAAGGAACTGTTTTAGTAATCAGACGAGGTATGTTTACTTTTAATGTGTGACCTCACCCAATCACTTAAGCCAGCCTCTGATTTCTTATCTATAAAGTGAGAATGTCTAAAGTGAGAATGATAGTAAACCTCTGCCTCATAGATATTTAAAGAACAGGAGCACAAAGGACCTAAGATCCCCTGGTAATATGGTGATAATGAAAAGTAAGTAATCAAAAAGGAAAGGTAGAATGAAGCAGTGGACTAAGCTGTGACTTTTTATCTGTCAACAAGAAATCTAATGTATAAGCTAAACAAAGGCAACGTGGGATTTCAAGGAATGCTTTTTGTTTATTTATAATTTCAAACATAGGGCAGTGTTTCAGTGGATAGTTATAAGTATCTTCTCGTATAAGTTTTTGGACTATTGATGAAAGATACTGCTGGGAAATCAAGTCCTTTGCTAAAATAAATTAGAGAAAATTTTGTATGATTTACTGTAAGACTGAGATTTGCAAAATCATCTGAGGGGTTTGGACATCCAGTTTCAAATAATTTTTATTTGGAATTGGGAATTACTCAATTGAGCTTCTTTTAGACAGAGTGCCTCAAACAGCTTTGAAAAATCTCAGCATAAATGTTTAAATGTTCCAGTTCTTAAGAGAATATGCTTTGTGAAAGGAAGAATATAGTCCTGCAAATGCAAAACCAGTGTTTATCTGTGTTGCTGTCCACACATCAGTGGTCTAGTGATGTGTGATTTAGCCAGGCAGTTATTACCCTATTGGTCTTCAGTTGCAAGTGACAAATGAATGCTGTGATTATAAGTGAGCTGAAAATGTTCAGTATGTTGCTTTGCAAAAAATACTGGTGTTTAAGAGGCCTTGAAAGAATGTGGATGCTATGTCACTTGGAAAAGTAAATTAAATCTGTAAATGTAAAGCTACTTCAGGTCACTGGAACAACTTCATAGAAGTTTATCACATTTTGTGGTAAAACATTGTCATTCCTATATGACAGCACTCCTGTGTTATTGCACCTATATCAGCTAAGCCTCATGAAGTTCCAGGACAGATTCCCTCTCAGAAACTGGCTGGGAGAAAAACAGCATTTTATCCCAGTGGTCTTTAATACAAGACTGCAACATTTTACGAGTACTCTCTAGAGATTCCTGCTTAAGCCCAGAAATTTCACTCAGCTGACAGTGGCTGTAGTTTTCCGTCTGACATACTTCAAGCATTTGCTTGCCCTCCAGGTCTTCAGACATTTTTTATTTATTGCCTTGTGTGTGATTCTTAAGTTAATTTATCAGTTCCTGATCCAAGAAGATGTTTTGTATGCTTCATCCTTTATTCTGAAGGGAATTCAGTTTAAAGAACAGTTTAAAAATTACTAAACTGTAGATTAAGAAGGGGATTGTATGGAGTCTTATCAATATTCCTTCACTGTCTCCAGAAGTGTTAAGTCTTCAACAAAATTTTTCAGAGTTGTAAAATAAGAATCCATCTTCAGAATTTTAAATAATTTGCCTCAAATGCTTTCCTTCTTTTCATGCTATGTATAGCTTAGACATAATAAATTGTTTGAGTATCAGCATTCTCTATTCATATTTCACTGCCTTTGCAGCACAAAATACTATGAGTTTTGGTAGGGCTTTTAAGTGGATGAGGACTACAGGCACTGCTTGCCTGCAGCATTTTTGCTGGCTTCTGACATACTAACTGCTTACTGCCGCTACTTTAAAATGTTGTCATTAATAAACATTTCTGTAGGAGTTGGACGTGTATCTGATCTATGTTAACTTAATACTTTAAACATATTATCCAAACATATATGATTCATATCACAAAATCAAGTACTTGGAAATTGGAACAAGGTTTTTTGGTATCATACTTTTAAATTTCAGTTACAGAAGTGTTGAGTACATACTGCTGCAACTGAAGTCAGTGTGGATTATGTTTGAACACATAACACTAGGCTGGAAAAATCAGATCGCAGTTATTGAAATAGTAAAAATTTTAGTATTTTTAATTTACTCTCTGTATTTGAAGCATTTATCCATAAAATGGGGATAATGACAATGATTCTTGCTTGAATGTAATTTTGTGAAAATAAGTTAGTTAATATCCATGTAATATCCAGATAACACAGGTACAGTCATGATAAAAAACCCCACACAAATTATATCTTGAAACATCAATGTCTGAGTAATTGGAAGCTAATAACGCCTGGAAACTCATCTTAAACAAATAGATTTCTATTTTTTTTAAAAAAAAGCTATGTATACCAAAAGAATAACTAGTAACTGTTCCCTATATCCTCTAAAGTAGATATCCTATCCAAAACCAGAGTGTGATCATAAGGTTAAAGACTGTAAGGCCTTTAACAAGGCCAAGTGCAAGGTCCTGCATGTGAGTCAGGGCAATCCCAAGCACAAATACAGGCTGGGCAGAGAATGGATGGAGAGCAGCCCTGAGGAGAAGGACTTTGGAGTGTGTTGGTGGATGAGAAGCTCAACATGAGCCGGCAATGTGCGCTAGCAGCCCAGAAAGCCAACAGCATCCTGGTCTGCATCAAAAGAAGCGTGACCAGCAGGTCGAGGGAGGGAATTCTGCCCTCCACAAATATGATCAGAGGGCTGGAGCCCCTCCGCTATGAGGACAGGCTGAAAGTGTTGGGGTTGTTCAGCCTGGAGAAGAGAAGGCTCCAGGGAGACCTTATAGCAGTCTTTCAGTACTTAAAGAAGGCCTACAGGAAAGATGAGGAGGGCCTCTTTATCAGAGGGTGTAGCGATAGGATGAGGAGAAAGGGCTTCAAACTGGAAGAGGATAGGTTTAGATTAGACGTTAGGAAGAAATTCTTTACTGTGAGGGTGGTGAGGCACTGGAACAGGTTGCCCAGGGAAGCTGTGGAAGCCCCATCCCTGATGTGTTCAAGGCCAGGTTGGATGAGGCTTTGAGCAACCTGGTCTAGCACATGCAAGCTGTCCTTGCCCATGGCAGGGGCATTGGAACGATATGATCTTTAAGGTCCCTTCCAACTCTAACCATTCTGTGAATGCTGACATAAATGTATAAATGATCTGAATGTATGTAGGCTTAGATTCCATCATTCCCTGACTTCTGCAGCCTTATGATGTTCTCTCTTTTTTTTTTCTTTTTCTTGTTGATTCAGTTTTTTCAATTATTTTCTAAGTACCTGATCAGGTTCATGAGAAAGCTAACAGAAAATCCCAGGTATTCTGCCATGGGGGGGCTATGATGGTAAACATGTTTTATCAGCCATACTTCAAATTTTACACCTACACAGATATCTATTGCAACCAGAGTAGCAGACTTCCTCCATTTTTTGGTCAGCTCGGTGAAAGAGAAAAATGCACATTATTATGGGTTTCCGAGATACTGTTAACCACTTAGGGTTATTTTTGTTTCTCAAAATTTCTCTCAAGAGTTACACGTGGTTCTACGAAATATAGTCCCATTTATAACCACCCGACCAGACGAAAAAAATGTGTTACAGCTAAACAAAGTAAAAACAAAGCTGCAGGCAGGTCAAAAAAGGTTGAGACAACACAAACCTGACAAATCTTGGTCTTGAGGACTTGCAAACTCAGTACAAAGTCTGTGACCTGTTACTAGCAAAGGCAATGCTGTATTACTGGGCTGTGGGGTTACCCATCACATGGCAAGTATTTTCTGTTTAGAATTGCAGTGCTGAGGAGATCAGTTTGGAGTTTTGTCTGAATGGCTTATGTTTAGGATTCACCTTCTGTTCTTAAGGTCTCCTAGGATATTTAAAATTAAATAGCGCTTAAGAGATTGCTGAAGATAGCTTCAGTGTTCTTATGCACTGGTCCTTTGGTCTTAACCAGCTTGTGTTGCAATAACAGTATCATTTTTTTTTTCAATAGGTTGAAAAGAAAATTAAAACCATATTTATTGTGCTTCTTTAAATGTCAAATCTCTTTTTAAATTTATAGAGTATTTCAGTAATTAAATTCATTTAGTTAGGCCTGTAACTGAATGTCACTGTGCTTATAAGGGATACAGAACATGACCCCAAACAATTGTTTCATGGACCGTCCTAGTTTATTGGTTTTCATCCTGTTATTTTTTTCTTTTTGATTTAATTTTTTTCAGATAGCTCCCCAAGTGAAAGAATGTATAAAAATGGCATTTCACGTAGAAATAGTGTCACTTAATTGAGAACTGTAATTCTTTAATAGAATCTCAACAGATGCCAACATTTTTCAGCATCTTTAATGTAGAACCTAGTTTTACTGCGTTTGTTGAGTGGCATTTCTTAGAAATACTGACTTTGATATACTTTATCTCAACTAGAAGTCTAATCAACTCTATAATCTCTCTATAGTTGGTGAACAGAAGCATCCATCTTTAGGTGGTAATTGATATCATAGGTGCACCTTAGGGTGACGAAATATACATACAAAAAAAAAAAGGAACTAAATATGGAAAACAGAAAGAAGGAAATTAGGGATATATGCAAGAAGCAAATAGTATGAAAAATATTTGTAGATGTAAACCCAATTCTGTAATTATGCACTTGTGAAATAAAACCCCATCTTCTACTGGAATTTTCTATAGAAAATTACATGAACATCATAGTATGTATAAGACACATTTCAGTATGACGTAGAGATTATTGTAGCAGCAGTTACAGTCTCAGTGTCTTTGGTACTGATGTTTAGTTATCAGTGGAGTTCAACACTTTCTTCCCTGTGAGAAATGTTCATAGGCTTATTTCACTGGTGGATATTCAGCCAGGTTTGTTTTCTGCAAGCCATATTCCTACCATACTGCTTCTGAAAAGATATTAATCTCTGTAAGCTCGACATGGTGCACTGCTGCAAATACACAGTGACTTGTACATCAATATGGAGTCAAGGTAATTGTTTAATATTGCCTTTATCCAGTGATAAATGATTGCATACAGCAAACAGGTTTGTGTTAGACTCCACATGTATTTCACACTACCCTGTACTTTTGCTTGACTTTGATCCGGTCTGGGTAATCATGCTCCATCCTTATGTATAGGTATTACAACCTTTATTTAAAAAAACACTGGTCTTTATTACTCACTTTTTGACACAATTATCAATTTTGTACTTTTTTTACTTCCTCAGCACATGTCTAAACATCTGTATGTCACAAGCTCTTGAGGACCATACTGGTCAGGAAAACCTTTCTGTGAACAGCATTTGTAGTAATAACAATTCAGGTTTAGCAAGGTTTATTTTCATCTCAAAACTTAGATTTAAACAAGTACATTCTATCTTACTTCCGATGTAGTGTAAATTCAACATTTAAGAAGCTACGCTCACCTAGGTTACATTCTTTTGTTAAAAAAATAATATAATTGCCATATAATATCCCTGGGGAAACACGTACATAAAATGTTACATAAATTTTACTCAGGGGAAAAAATGCATCTGATGAATCAGTCTATTGTACTTTGTCATGTGAATTTTTACAATACTTGGAAAATGTTTCATTTTTTACTTGGATGTCTAAGTCCACTGGATTTTTTTAATAAAACTATTCATAATTAGTTTTGTCCATTATGTAGCTCAAAGAACCGTTTGAATTTGTCAAATTTGGAGCAGAGTATTTAAAGTGTGAGTGAGTATACTGCACAATCTGTTTCCTGATTGCAGCTTCCTCATGTACAATAACATAAACAGGTTTGTGATTGCAAACTATGTTTTTGAATTTCATGATATTTCTGCATAAGAAATCTGAATCTTCACTGAGGATTCCAGAAGTATTATGAAGGATTCTCTACTAATTTAATGCTATTCAAACTTTGCACATGTCATAAATACTATGAATTTTGTAAATTAAGTGTGTTTTATGTGTTTTTAATAATGTCCCCTTTTTTGGCATTTAGCTCCCTATTGCAGCTTAAACCCTATCCTGAGGAACGGTGGAATTGTAAATAAAACAGGTGGTCCCGCTGGAAGTAAAGTTCGCTACTACTGCAAACCTGGGTATAGAATGATTGGTCACAATAATGCAACATGTAGGCGTCACCAAAATGGCATGTATCAGTGGGATTCTCCTGTGCCAATCTGCCAAGGTAAGATAAAGTTTTCTTGTTGAGTACGCTTCTATAAGTTCATTGTAAAGAATATTTTACAAAACAAAGATACAGCATATTTAGTACTGCTGTTTGTTGAGACACATTGACATACTGAATTTATCCAAGTGAATATTGAATTGTGTACTAATGTGTGCAGAGCTGAAGTATTAAGAAGGAGATTAATGCAGTCAAATGCAGACCAAATGAAAAAAACGTTTTCAGTACTTTTTTAATTAGTTGAATACATATCTCTAAGGAGTCCACGGTTCATAGTATTGTTGTATTATAGAACCTTTTATAAAAATTCCTTAGTTTTCATGCATTAATTTGATTATTTTAGAAAATCACTATGTGAACAGTGCTTTAAAGATATAATTTGTAACTTCTGCTTTTTTTTATGTATCCTGGAGTTAGCCAGGGTTTACTTTTTCTTGTTCCAGACATCTGTTAAGGGTAGCTACTATTTGTCAAATGTTTATAATTCTCCCTATGCGAAAAGCCACATGCAAACTACAGAGAAGTAACATAAATTAGTACAAAACAGTTAAACGTGTTTGAGTTTAGTAAGAAATGCTTTTCCACACATTATTCAGTAAATGGATAGTGGAGACTAAGGAGTTGTATGTCAGATAAGATCAGGAATGTGGGGAGAGGAGAAAGACTGCAAATTCTATCTGTGTCACGTATGGCCTATTCTAACATACTTTCATTTGTGTGTGGTCCTAGTCTACTTTGTTTATAGAAAGAAATGGTGGTAACATCCATACTTAAGATTTGTTGGAACTTTGATTAAAACCTGTGTTTACTTGTTCCTAATTTTGAAGAAATTAACAGCAGTGTTTCATGTCTTCTTCAAGACAAATATTTTGCTTTAAGGTTCAATCAAGGATGATACGAATATTTCTAAAAACAACATAAGATGGAAGTTCTATTTTGCACCTAAAAAAAAAAGTCAACTGAGATTTGGCATAATGCTTACTCTTCTGTTGGGGGTGTGTTATTTGCAAGAAAAGTAAAAAGCTGCAGAAACATGGCTAGAGTTGAAGAATGTGAAGGAGTACAGTTCACATCTTTTATACAGAGTGATTTGGTAGCTAAATATTTCTTCAGCCTGAGCATTTTCATGCCTAGATGGGCCATGTGGCTACACCCCTACCAATGCAGGGAGAAGATCAGGCTGCCAGTGTGCCACGAGCAGGATCTGTGTAACTGTGCTTGCAGGCTCCAGAATGTCTTCTAATCCCATATACCATAATGTGTTATGGCATATGATGCTGTTTGACCTTCCTGAAGGTCACCAAATTGTGGGAGAATCTGTATGTGGGCTGGGCATGAGGTAAGTTTAGGGACAAGGGCTGCTTTTGACCTTACTTGAAATGCATTTTAGGTGCAGTAGCTGGTGCTGGCATAGGAACTGATAGCTCAGAGACATTTTGCACTAAGGAACCTGGAATGGTGACTGAGCCTACAGCTTGGCCAGAAGATCAGGAAAGTGGAGGACTCAATTCTGTTCAATATTAAGACTAAATTTAAGCATCTGTGTGTGAGATAACGTTTTGATTAATCTGCTTAAACATATAAGTCTAGTGTCCTGTGCTCCATCTACCAGTCCAGACATATATTACCTGTCCTCTATCTACTAGTCCAGAAAGGCAAAAGCTCTTATGGTATATCCACTAGACTTGTCAGATGTTTTGGAGGCCTAAGAATGTCTCCGGTAGCTCTAGACAATGGGAAAAGGAAATAAGTCAAACCCTATCTGCCTAAACTCTGATGTAGTTAACCTAGTCAAGACTGTCAGTGAAACTCTGGGAGCTATTCTGCTGGCTAGCCAGTAGGTGTCTTTTTCTTAAAAGGCTCTGAAATTTTGGCATCTTACTCTGGAGCTCAGGTACTTTGAGTGTCTGAGGATAGAGACAATATTCCATGTGTACTTCTTAGGCTGGAGGAGATGCGGCCATGAACTTTAGGAGCCCCTAGATCATACTTTTCTCCAGAATTTGAGACCTCGTGATTCCTCAGCTGTCAGGAATTAAATGAAAATTCACCCCATATCTTTCTACTGCTTATCCATCCAGATGATAGGAACCTGCTAGTACTAGTACCAGTATTGGTCAACCACATAGCAGAGGTCTGGATGATGAAAATATGATGTTCCAGCACTTCAGAATTCTTTTTAAAATAGCATTATGTATTTTTTTCTTAGTTTCACCCCCTTTTTTTAGAATAGTGTAATTTTTAAGTGGTTTTCTTTTACATGAAAAAATGTGAAATTTCAACAATGCAGCATGTTCACATTATTATTTTTTTAAAATTTTAAGTCATATTTATAATTTCAGCAATATACGTGGCTGTGGGTACATAGATTTCTGTTTCCAGCAGTAGGTGGAAAAAAAGATTTGGGAGATAGGAGGTGAGTTTAATCTTTACTGGAAAATTCTTATTAATGTAGGATTCCTCAATTTTAATTTGTCGCTTTTACAACTCTGACACAATTATTCCAGCTTGTATGTCCGGAGTTTTCAATCAACTCCGAAATGTAAAGTATATTTCTAGATTTATTATCTGTTATCAAAATATATACATTCTCTTTAAAAATTAATTAAAATTATACATTTGGTCCAGCTCATGGATTTCATTATAGTGATGTTTCTGAATAAAATGTCTTTGATTAAGTCTGAAATTTCTGTAAAACTGCTCCTGCAGGGTAATATTTGTAATTAATAACTTGACTGTCTCAGAATTAATGTTTGAAATAAAATTTGATTGTATTATAAAACAGAGGAGTTCTTTTTTGCATATTTAATGTAACAATATCAATTTTAATATGATCACGTCATATAATTACATATAATTAACCCCTATAATATGGGTTAATCTGGTAGGGTGAGAAGAAATTTTTGAATTCCAGTCTTATCCCGTGCAGATGCATGTAATAATGTCTTGGACAATATATAAAGAACTGGACTCCTATCTAGGAAATGAGATGTTATTGTTATTGCTTTTATTTCATTTGTGAAGGAAAAAGAGAAACATGAGTCATTCTACATTTGAAGTATTTATAAGTGGAGAAAATAGCAATTCTTGTAAAATAGCAGTAGATAGCTGCTGAGAGGAAATAGTACAGGCCCCAGCAATGATCCTTCCTGGCAACTGTGTTTGTATGTCACCATAGCCACTGCTTAGCTCCTGTCCAGATCCCCATGCTGGGGGAAAGTAGGAAAAGAAGGCTCAGGCTCAGAGGTGAATAGATGAGAATAGAAAACAGGAGAAAAGTTTGTCAAAAAGAGCAGTGAGAATGAAAAACTGAAAGCAAGAAAGAGTTGTCAGTGTCAATGTGGATCAGGAGTGGTGGGTTTGCAGGTATCTGCAGCCTGAGACATGGTGGCAGCAAGAGTGTAACAGAGTGGCTATGTTCCTCTGAGAGTCATGAACAAATACCCCTCTTTATCCCACCTGTTCTTCATATACAGGTCTCAGCCCTTGGCATTATTCTTCCCAGTTTTCTTGTACTCATTCTTAAAAGAGTTAAAAATAATTTAAAGAATATTGAAGAACACATTGCTGCTCTTCACCATTTGAGTTACTCCTTAGTAGGTTTGTAAAAGAAAACTGGAGGTACTTGTTTTAAGGAAGAAGCCCTCTTGTCTAGATCATGGGTGCTTGGAAAGCCTCAAAATCTGTGACTGAGTCATGATAAAAATAAAGCTGATGCCATCATTTCCTGCTTAAAATCCTGATAACAGGTACTGTCACTATTGAATCCTCTGTGCTTGCTGAAGTGGATAGAACTGTGTTGCTGAGCTAGAAATCCTTTTACTTTTTGCTGTGCGGAACGAAGGTTATTCCAGGACCATAACTGGGTTCCATGTCTGCCCTGGGGTAGAAGACTGATTAAATTTTGTTAGGAAACTGGCTAGAAAACATCCATTTGCAGTTTGCCCAAGAGCCATGAGTCTGGGATCACCAAACTGCTTCTTCATAAAATTAGCTCTGCTGTGTGTTTGAGCATGGAATTAAACTTGGGCCTTTTACCTTTTTGATAAATGTTATTATGCAAAAAATGTCCCTCTGAGCACCCAGTCTTAAAATAAAAATGTGAGGTAGGTAGCACAGTTCAGGAGTTCCAAATCCCATTTTCCTCTTATAACATATTCTAAACCTATGATTATATTTTGAAATATAAAACAGTAAGATAAGCATAGTATTTTAGACTAAAAAACCAGAAGTTTTAGGGGGAACCTGTTAACAATATTCTAATATGCTGAAAGCAGCTCCAAAGACGAATGAAACAATTATCTATGTCCTTTCTAGGTAGAGAAATTACAGCCAAATTTACTTCAACAGGATCTTAGGGTAGACTTCAAATTTTTGTTCTTTTCTCAGAGAGGCTAGTGAAACGCTGGAATAGATTGCCTGTGGAGAATGGAATTTTCATCATTGGAGGTCTTTCAGAACAAATGAGATGAACCTTCATCAAGTATACTTTTGGCTTGTGATAGGAGAATAAACTAGATGACCATTCATAACCCTTTTTTATACCCACAGCCCTAGACTGTACAGTGCTGGTTTTGGATTCTTTGTTATTTCTGTATGTATCCAAGTCTGAGAATTAGGATTTCTGTGGTATGGCTCTGCCCAGTGTTTCTGGTTGGATATCATAGACATAAGTCACTTAGCTTGTTTTTTGTTATGAATCCCAGTCTTAGGGACTTCTCTATTACTAGTTGTAATTTTAGGGTATTTAAATGCTTTTCTCAGCACTATGTTCAGTGCCAGAAACAGGTCACTAAATGATAAATGCTTGTGCATTAAATTTAAGGATTTTCCAGTGTATGGAAATAAACTCAATGTCTGATAGTAATGCAGTCTTCATCCACTTTTCTGTATGCAATGAATTTGTGTGCTTTAAATCCAGTTAAATCCAGTTGGCAGCGAGTCACAAGAGGTGTTCCTCACAGTTCAGTATTGGAACAAGTTCTGTTTGAAATCTTTATCGATGATCTGGACGAGGTGATCAAGTGCACCCTCAGTAAGATTGCAGATGATATCAGGTTGGGTGGGAGTGTTGATCTACTTGAGGGTAGGAAGGATCTACAGGGGGACCTGGACAGGCTGCATTGATGGGCCAAGGTCAATGGTATGAGGTTCAACCGGGCCAAGTGCTGGGTCCTACACTGGGGTCACAACAAGCCCAGGCAGCGCTACAGGCTTGGGGAGGAGTGGCTGGAAAGCTGCCTGGCAGAAAAGGACCTGAGGGTGTTGGTCGACAGCTGGCTGAGTATGAGTCAACAGTCTGTCTCCAGGTGGCCAAGGCGGCCAACAGCATCCTGGTTTGTATTGGGAACAGTGTGGCCAGCAGGACTAGGGAAGTGATCATCCCCCTGTACTCAGCACTGGTGAGGCCCCACCCCAAATATTGTGTTCAGTTCTGGGCCCCTCAGTACAAGAGAGACATTGAGGTGCTGGAGCATGACCAGAGAAGGGCAACGAAGCTGGTGAGCACAAGTCTTCTGAGGAGCAGCTGAGGGAGCTGGGATTGTTTAGCCTGCAGAAAAGGAGGCTGAGGGGAGACCTTATTGCTCTCCACAACTACCTTGAAGGGAGGTTGCATAGAGGTGGGTGTTGGTCTCTTCTCCCAAGTAACAAGCAATAGGACAAGAGGAAATGGCCTCAAGTTGCACCAGGGGATGTTTAGATTGGATATTAGGAGAAATTTCTTCACCGAAAGGGTTATAAAACATTGGAACAGGCTGCCCCATGAAGCGGTGGAATTGCCCTGGAGGTATTTAAAAGATGTGTAGATGTGGTGCCGAGGGACATGGTTTAGTGGTGGTTTTGGCAGGGTTAGGCTGATTGTTGGACTCGATCTTAAAGGTCTTTTCCAACATAAATGATTCTGTGATTCTAAATATGAATAATACATAAGTATCTTAAAGGTATATAGGTGTATAGATATTTTAAAGGACTTCCATAAACTTAAATTTCCTGGGTTTGATAAGAAATAAATTCCAGTAACATATGTGGAACATTAAAGAGCAACTAAAACTGCATCTCAGTTTCTAGGTAGTAAAAGGCTTTTCCACTTGCGTTGATTACCTGTTCCTTGGAAGAAGTATATTTTTCTACTGTGCAAGATAATAGAGACAATTAAGATTGAGTTATGTACTTTTCACACTCTGAATGCACATCTCCCAGCTGGAACTTGGCAGTGTCATCTAATTATTGACCTAAGAAGCATGTTGACAGTTCCTCAAGTTAGAAGATTTCCTGCCACCATTCTTTATCATTTTACAATTATATGGGAAGCTGGGTGCTTCAAAATGCTTGGATGTGGGACAGTAGTGACATTATTTCCATTGTCCAAAGATGATGTGCCATTTCAGTCTGTTTACTTCAGGTAACTTTACTTCAAACATCAAAGTACTTGCTCATTAGTGAAACTGGCTGTGCTCATACGTTTTGTTTGGACACTATTGTTTTAAAAACTGTTAGCAGCCTTAAGAAATTAGTAGCAGCAGGGATATTTCTTTCCAATCCCAGTTTCTGGGAGAGAAGCAAACAATAAACAGATAAAGTGTAACAGGAACAGTGCCAGGATGCCAAAACTGCTTTTATGATTAGTAGCTAAAGCAGCAGTGAGAATACTCACAGTGTAGCAGCAGAAGATTCAGCAGCAGCTGAGGAAAGAAGAGAGACAGTAGTATACAGAGGACTGGGGTACAACACTAAGAATAAAAGTGGTGAAGTGTGACAGTAAGCATAGTTTTCTATGTGCTTTGGTACACTGGACATTTCATCAGACCTGGCATAGTGGTTAGGCCCACCTGTGTGTGACCTGGGCATTGTACATCTTTTATTCTTTGAACTAACTTGCACATAAAAGCTATTCAGTCTTGAACTTTTTAGTAGTTTCTAGAAAGGTTATTGCTAGACATGAGGACCAAATGCTAACAGAAGCAGTTGCTTCTAACATGAAGTAAACAGAGCTGGTTTTTTGTTTGGTTTTAAATGACACGATCAATTCTTCTTTCTCCATAGAAGCCACTGAATAATTTTAAATTCATTCATGTTTAGAGGGAACTAGAATAAGATCCACCTGTATGTACAGACGTACACATACATGGATGGGTGGATAGAGTGATAATTCTGAATTTTGGTTTTATACAATTAAATGTATGCACACTTAACAAAGAGATTGTTTCGGTATCAGAAAGGAGACGTGAAAAAGAAGTTGACAAGAAGTTAGATCTTAACCCAATTACATTCTGCACCGAGCACTCAGACACATTGCCACAAGGCACAAGAGAACTGAGAGGCTTGTTAGGACAGGGAGGGACATAGAGCAAGGCTCTGGAGACACGGAAACCTTTCACAGTGAGCATGACTGGGAATGGAGAATGCGTAGGCATTTTTATGATGTAGTAAAATGGAGCGACGGTTTAATTTTCTGTCAATTCAGCATGCAAACAAACATTTTGCAAATTGAAATTCTGCTTATGTGACAGAGAGTCAGAGTTGGTTCTAGTTGTAGGCAAAGGATTAAATTGGTTATTAGGGGAGTAAAGAGAACACTGAACCAGATGCAGCTCTGCTGACTATTTTGAACACACCAGAGCCCTGAAAAGCCGTCGCTCCTGCTATGGTTATCTTGTGGGGAATGACTCTTAATAGAAAGACCTACTCCCAAAAGCAGCAAAACTTCCCCATCTCCACTTTCTCTAGCACATATAAGAGCAGTAAGTGTGGCTCTCCAGAACCCCTTCCTTATCACTCCTCTCGCCCTTCTCTGTCCCACTACTTCTGTTGGCAGGAGGCTCAGCCCTTACCCACTGAGAGAGAAATGCTCGATTTTGAGAAGACTAGAGCAGCACTGGTTAGGGTGCAAAAAGGCCCAAGAAGTTGTGTTACAAAGGAAGCAGCTTATTTCGCAACGTTCCTACAGTTCTACTTCTGTTAGCAATTTGACAGATTCCAGATGGAAGAAAATGACTGAAATGAAATAACAATTCATCATTTTATAATGCTTACCTCTCCTCATTATAATAATATGCAAAGTACTGTTTTGTATTTAATTTAAATATGTCAAATGTGACAACTTGGGAATACTGAAAACAAATTTCAGAGTTGTGTTTATGGTACCATGACTATGTGTTGTGAAGATAATCATTTACACTGAATTGGGTAAATGATAATAAAAGTTAGCTTTTTTAAAAACTACCTATTTTCACCTCTGTTTAACAGATTTTGGACACAAGCTTATATTTCTTCTTCTGAAACATATTGACTTTATTAAAATAATAAAACTTCACAGTGTCAAGGGGAAAGGAACAAAGGACTTATAAACTGCTTAGACATTGAATTTCTTCTTACTATTGACTGCATATATGGAAAAGACATTTCCGTTTGCAAAAGCCCACTCTTTATTGGTGAATATTTTGAAATGAAAGCTGCAAAAAAGTGTTTTATTCAGTGTATTTACTGAAGAACAATGAACTGGATGACAAACTCAAAGCAGGTAGTGATTCTGTACACACATACATTGGTTTATATGAACTCTTTAAATAAATTCATTGTAATAATGTGATAGGTTCTCTGTTCCAAGTTACCATTTTGCAGAAAATAATACGCTTTCAGAGAAAAATAATATTATGACTTTCCCTTCAGAATTGCCAAGGGGCAAATATAAAATCTTTACCAGAATTACTGATTTATTCAAGCACCTAGAGTTAATCTCTGTGTATAAATGACTATTCTAAAACAAAGCATAGCATTAAAAGAAATTTTTAAAAGGATACTGTAGAGTCACCTTTCTTTTTTTTCATTATCAAAATCAAGGGAGCTGAGAAGTCAGACGGCAGAAGGCAATTCTGTCTTGGAGACCTTTCCTAAAAGTGACTGAAATACATATTTTTGTAATTATACTGTGCCCTAAAATTTTATGCTATGAGATACTGTTAAATGAACTGTACTGAGCTCCTGTAAAAGTAAATAAAGAAATAAATAAGCCAAAAAAACTAAATGCTACTGAGTTCACTAGGTTGAGAGTAAATTAAACTTTGTGAGCTTGAAAGCATAACTGCTTGTCTGGCGAGAAATTCTGAAGGAGCAAAAAAAGTGAAAATAATTAAGTAATTTCCTTCATGATATGGAAAATAAATAAGCCTGAATTCCAATACTCTTTAGCATTCTGAAGTGAATTAGTCAAGTATGTCATTAAGCTTTTAAGTATCTGAATAGTGTCCTTAACTTCAGTGGATTTCTTCCCTGTCTAGTCATATATTTTGGTGCTTTTCTCATCAGAAAAAAAAAAAAAGTTAAATCAAGTTCTTAAATAACATTATTTTTTATTCATAGAACAAACAAATGTGAAGTTCTGTTTATAGAATTGCAGGAATGAAAGAAGTCCTGAGAGAATGGAAGCGGACTATTAGAAAGCATTTAAGTATTTTCCAGTTCATTTCTTCTTGGACCAAATCACTTTGGACACTTTCTTGATTTTTTCCCTAGCAAATAAACCATTGCCCTCAGTCTATGTTGAAATTTCTGTCTCTATGGTGACTGGCTTAAACAAAATAATGATGCATATAAAATGTTTATGTAGATGCACTTCAAAGTGTTTATCAATATTTTAAATGCTGTTAGATTTATCAGAATGTTGTTAATACAATGGAAAATTTGTTTCAGTTGTTATGAACGTGATATGTCAAAATTACTAATCCATGTTTCTTATTTCAGTGGTGGGAAAATATTTAAAAAAAAATAGGAGGAAATGCCAATTCTTTACCTTTTTCTTTCTTTTCTTTTCAGCTGTATCTTGTGGTATTCCTGAATCCCCTGGGAATGGTTCAGTTATAGGTAACGAATTCACTTTGGGCAGTAGATTGATATATGAATGTAATGAGGGCTTCAAGCTAGAATCTAGTCAACAAGCAACAGCAGTGTGTCAAGAAGATGGATTATGGAGCAACAAAGGGAGGCCACCTGTTTGCAAATGTAAGTGGGCAGGTATTTCCCAAGCATATTTCCCTTGAACTTTCTCAGGAAAATCTTCACTGGTGATGTTTAAGATTTATGTATACATATCCCCTGAACTGGCCATTCAGGAACATATAATCATTTAGCATTTAGTAAAGAGGACTATAAATTTATTTAATTAAAAAATCCCTTGTTTATCTTCTTTAAAAAATGTGAACTGTAATTATTAGATAATTCAATTTCATTTATATTTCCTTATTATGAATAATGTGCTCTTCTCAATTTTCACAGTATAAAGTTGCAACCACCAATTTTAATTTATTTTAATATAGGTTCCAAAGCAAAACCTATTTCTTAAAATACTGCTAGTGTAGATAACAAAGCTAGATAAGAGTCCTTTAGTTTTCATTTTTTCCTTCTGTCAAAACTAGCCAGTGTAATGCAGACTCCTACCATGTGACTTGGCCTCTCATTTGCAGTGGGATACCACTGCTTGTTTTTGTACTGGATCAAAGCAGTAATTAACCGAGCCTGACTTTGAATATGTGACTTAAAATACCAATTCTGACATTATCTTAAAATTATTAATTGCTCTAATACTATTTAAAATTGTTGAGAGTTAATTTATAATCTTGAACTAATTGACAGAGTCTACATGCTTTCCAGATTCTGAATTTGAAAAGCGCTTTAGTTTTTCAAACCAGTAAAATTCAATATGTTTTTAAAGAAAAAGTAAAATGTTGGGAATATAAGAATTGTGAAGTTATATGTGATCGTGAAATGGTTTTCATTCATTTGAATTAATTGACAGAAAAAATTGTTAGGAAACATTGCTGAAAGTTGTTTCTTCTAAGCATCCCTTACCTGATCATTTAACCTATGACCTGATGATCCTGATCATTTAACCTAATCTTGAAGACCTTCTTGAGTATTCCATTTCATATTTTACTTTTTTTCCACCTTGCAAAGTTTTTCCTAATATAACATTCCTACATATAACCTGAATCTCTTTTTCAGTAGTTTAAAGGCATTACTTTATTTAGTATTCGCAGTGGACAAATAGAAGTTATTTTTTCTTCTTTCATTCTTTTTAATTTTTCACTGTGGTGGGTTATCCTTGAGCAGCAGCCAGGTCCTCACCCAGCTGCTCACTCCCTCCCCCTTTTCAACCAAACAGGGCAAAAAATAGGATGAAAAATTTTGTAGGTCAAGATAAGGACAGAGACATTACTGTCATAGGACTCACCTTGGGGAAAAGTTAATTTAAGGTACTGCCAATTAAAATGTGGTCAAATATGTTAAAAAAAAAAAATCAAAACTGCTTTTCTTTCAGTACTGCCAGGGTCAACTTCACTCCTTTGCTCTTGACTCTTCTTCCCACCCCATGCAATGCTGGGGGATGAGGAATGGGAGTTGAGAACAGTTTATAAAAAAACTCCTCTCTGCTGTTCCTTCCTCCTTGCACTTTCCCCCTGCTCCAGCATGGGTCTTCTCCATGGGCTGCAGCAGAAGGCCAGCTCTGGTGCATGGAGCAATTCCTTCTCCTTCTGTGACCTTACCATTCCCTCTGCTGCTTCTCACTCTTTTTGTTCCCTCCTCCTCTGCCTGTCCAGTATTTTATCCTTTCCGACATACACTTTTCCAGAGACATCACCATCTTGGCCGATGGGTTCACTTCTGTCCTGCAGTGGGTTGTTTGTGTCCAGCAGCCCAAGCCTGTCCTCGTAGAGGCCACCCCTGCAGGACCACCACCCCCCACCCCTCTCCCCCCCACACACCTTGACTCCTGCACCCGATACACTGTCACCTCTTCTGTAGAGATAACTGTCTCGCTGTGATTCATTCTCACTCTTTCTTCACACTTTTTGGGCTGGTGATTCTCATTGTTGTCCTCTGGACAATCTCCAGGTGATCTACACCTTTCTTGAAGGACAGTGCCTAAAACTGAACACAGTGGTTCGACAGAGCAGATAAGAAGGATTATTCAAAACCCGCTGTGATCGCACAGACATGCTCTGAATTCAGAGCCATGTGCAGAAGGAAAGCAATGCTCCAGTGTATTGAACTGTACTTCATTCTTTCAGAAAAAATTGCCAAGGTACAAAGGACATAACTTGAATGATTAATCAGCAGAAATATCAACAGAATTTTTGGAAGGAAGAGGCCAGTTAAACTAACTGGGGATTAAAAATGCTGAATTAATAACAGTATATCCATAGTGATAAAAAAAGCTTGTATTATTGACATGATCAAACTTAGACAGACAATGACCACCCTGTAAAACAAAGCTTAAATATTAACATTTAGCACAATTTCAACATTAATTAATTAATATTTGTAATAGCCTAACAAAATGCATATAACACCTTTTTCTCTTCCTTTTTCCTTTTCTAAAAATTTATTCATTTTGAAAAAGGATCCCGTGACTTCTAAAATCAGAAGTGCTAAATTAAAATGCTAGTGACCTATATGACAGTATTAATGTCAATATTTTTTAAATGGGTTGCTATTCAGAGGCAGGCATGCTTTACCCAAGATTTCTTACTTGCAAAGTGCAGAAAAGCTTAGACAATCCGCATAATAACCTGTTTTTGTAGTATTACTGCTGTAAGGATAAATGTATTTATTCTCCAGAGATAGAAACATCTTAGACTTGATGAGCAGCAAACACAGCACAGAAAGGTAAATGGTAAATAAGCGAATTCATTTTATCCCTAGGTCTATTAAAATGAAGGTTGAAATCAGTGCAGTTTATTTTGCAAAGTATCTCATAATATAATGCCTGAGGCAGATGCTTGAAACTTCTTTTCATTAGAAGTATTAACATCAGATTTGAATCATGAGAAATATGATTCACGCTGGTCATACAGCAAGACACAAATGGATCATGGACATTAGGATATTGAATTTAATTACATGAAATACCATTCAACAGATATTTATTAAGAAAACTGAATGACAAGTCAGTAACTTGCTTCAGTTTTTCTACGTAGAGATCTCCAGCACATGATGAAGGGATGGCTATCTGTATTGCTATTTAAAGCCTTTATCAGGCAATACTTTAAATCAGGCCAATTTAAACCAGGTCTCTTTAGAGAGTGACTAGATAGTAGTAACTTTACATATGAATACATGACACTGTAAAGTATGCAAAAACTTTCTCTTGAAACTTGTAAATTAGGTTACTGTTGGTCAGAGAAGTGTGTGGTATACCATTCCAAAAAACCAGCCTGTCCAAAAGGTGTGGATGTATCCAAGAAATCTGAATAAATCAAACAACGTTATTCTCAAACTAGAGATGAGCACTGGTGTTTGCATGATTCTTTCCTTACTGTGTGCCACATAAGCTGCCCCTTATACCTTTTACACCAACTAATATCATTTGGATAATGCTCAAACCGAAAGGAAAGGATGAGTAAGCATGATTACAAATTTAAGGTTTTAAGTTGAAACTATAGTTACCGAGAAACACTGTTTTATGTATCATCAGCGTTTTTACACACCTGTGTAAAGTCCTAAGTTTCCATCTTTCTAAGATTTAAAAAAAAAAAAAATGCAAAAAAGAGCCAGAACAATCTTTTGGGAATTTTTTGTCTATTCCATTTAATCAGATATGATTTTAATTTTGTCTGCTACTATGCAGACTACTATAGTAGACTATTGCATCATTATAGCATAATTATTACATTTTTGTGACAAATTAGTAAACATTCTTATTATTATTTAGTGCCTCGCTTTCTTCAGAATATCTATCATCAAGTGCAGAGAAATATGGTCTTCCAAAGCAGAGACTGAAAGACAGAAACAGAAAAGGACAGATGTCAGTGCAAAATTTAGATGCGTTGCTCCCTGAATTCAATCCAGAGCTGCACTTGGATATCTAAGTTATTTACTGAACAGAGAGGTTCATTCTTGGAATAGTATCCATAACTATTTAGTAAAGAAACAGTCATCTAAAGATGTTGGTGAAGGTCAATCTATTCATCTGAGACACTACTTTTGTTTTTACACTTTATATTTTTAAGTATTTTTCACCATATGCTTGTTTTCCTCTATAGCTTTCTCCTGCTCCTGTGAATTTCCTCTCATTTAGAAATCTAGATTTTTCAGTGTTCTGGAAATGATTTTCTTTATTCATCTTTCACATGGGTTTTTGGTTTGGGTACAAAATTTCAAAACCGATAGAAATGAGAGCAGTAGTATACATTTTTTCCCGAATATCCTTGTGACTCAGACTGTCTCTCTACATTTAATGTGCTAAAGATGACATATAAGTTGCTAAATATATTTTCTTAGGCTTCTTGATTTTGTGGACACTTGACCCTGACTGTTCATGAAAGAAATACTGATCTAAATCTTGGGTTTCCCCTCCAATTGAACTTAGTAGTTGATGTTGTTAAAGTCTGCTCATAGCTTGAAAGTGTTGTTTACTTTTTCTCTGAATAATATAGAGAAACAGTTGTTTTAGACTGTTCTTAAGAACTCTGTGTGTTGGTGCTGAGATCTGGACCAGTATATGTTTATTAACAAAAATACTGCTGAAATAGGATAACTTGTTAGCCTCAGTTCTTACTTGCTTTCCTTTTCATAGAAGTAAGCAGATGCATAACCTAGGAAAATGAGTTTGTGGTTAATTAATTTTTCTAACATTTTAATTGCCTGGGATGGTCCCTGTAACTGCATAACTTTATTGGTCTTTTCCATTAATCCTTTAATATATTCATTCAAAGATTTAAATTGGGTCCTTCATTGGTTTATGCTAGTTTCTCCAATATCAAACATTTTAAAGAACAGCTAATGTTACCTTTGCATAATCTGCATATTGCAGATTTCATTGTAGATATTTTTGGAAGCTATGGTGTGCAGAGCTATAACAGTGATGGTTCAGTTATTGATTTTTATCTAGAAATTAATTAGAAAATAATTAGAAATATGTTTGTACAATATCTAGTTATAGAACTATGAATCATAAGTAGCTCTGGAATAAAGCATCAGTTGTATTATATATGCAAAAAGGAATTCATTAATATAAACAGGCAAAGATTCACCACTAGCTCATCATAGGTAATGTGCAATTGCTGGAGTTTTTATTGGCCAGGACATTAGCTAGGACGACTTTTTGCCTCATTCTTCACCAGCAAGGGCCCAAGTTGCAGAAGGCAAAGACAGGGACTGAGAGAATGAGGAGCTGCCGTCTGTAGGAGAAGACCAGGTTAAGACCATTTAAGGAATCGGAAAGTGCACAAGTCCATGGGACCTGATGAGATAACGTCCGCCGGTACTGAGAGTGCTGGTGGATGAAGTTGCCAAGCCCCTATCCATCATGTTTAAGAAGTCATGGCAGTCCAGTGAAGTTCTTGCTGACAGGAAAAGGGAAAACATAACCCCCATTTTTAAAAAGGGAAACAAGCAAGACCCATGGAACTACAGTCCAGTGAGTCTCACTTCTGTGCCTGGCAAGATCATGGAGCAGATCCTCCTGGAAACTATGCTAAGGCAGGTGGAAAATAAGGAGGTGACTGGTGACAACCAACATGGCTTCACAAAGGGCTTGACAAATTGTGCCTGACAAATTTGGTGGCCTTCTGCAATGAGGTTACAGCATTGGTGAGTAAGGGGGGAGCAGATGACAGGTTGCTTAAATCAGGTCTCTTTAGAGAGTGACCAGTTAGTAGTAACTTTACGTGTGAATACATGACACTGTAAAGTATGCAAAAACTTTCTCTTGAAACTTGTAAATAAGTAAGACATCATCTACCTGGATTTGTGAAAAACATTTGACACTGTCCCACATGACATCCTGGTCTCTAAATTGGAGAGACAGGGATTTGACTGATGGACCATGCAGTGGATAAGGATTTGGCTGGATGGTCACACTCAGAGAGTTGCGATGAACAGCTTGATGTCCAAGTGGTGAGCAGTGACAAGTGGTGTTCCGCAGGGGTCGGTATTGGGACCAGTGCTGTTTAACATCTTTGTTGGCAACATGGACAGTGTGATTGAGTGCACCCTCAGCAAGTTTGCTGATGACACCAAGCTATGTGGAGCAGTTGACATGCTTGAGGGAAGGGATGCCATCCAGGGGGAACTGGACAGGCTTGAGAGGTGGGCCTGTGTGAACCTTATGAAGTTCAACATGGTCAAGTGCAAGGTCCTGTACGTGGCTCAGAGCAATCCAAGTGCAGATTTAGCCTGGGTGGAGAATGGATCGAGAGCAGCCCTGAGGACGGGGACTTGGGGATCAGCATGAGCCAGCAATGTGCGCTCGCAGCCCAGAAAACTGACAGCATCCTGGGCTGCATCAAAGGATTTCTTTCTCTGAAAGAACCAATAAAATTATTTATTGAAAGAAAAAGTGATAAAAATGTTAAATTTGAGGGGTATTAATCATAGAATCATAGAATGTTAGGGGTTGGAAGGGACCTCTGAAGATCGTCTAGTCCAACCCCCCTGCCAGAGCAGGACCACCTACAGCAGGTTGCACAGGATGGCGTCCAGGCGGGTTTGGAATGTCTCCAGAGTCGGAGACTCCACCACCTCCCTGGGCAGCCTGTTCCAGTGCTCTTCCACCCTCAAAGTAAAGAAGTTCCTCCTCGTGTTCAGATGGAACTTCCTATAATCTTTGAGTAGCTATGAAACAGATTTTAGTATCAGTATCAAATTAAATTAGAAAGTAGGAAGTCCTCCTTTTACATGGGAAACTGTTCAAAACTAGTCAGACTATTGTTATAAAGCCTGAAGTAAAGAACTATTAAGTTCCAAAGTGATTGTATACTGGCAATCCTTTCTAAGATATACTGAAAAAAAAAAAAACTAAGAAAATATTCTACAATTTCAACTCACTTTAACTTTACAATCTGTCATGTAGAAGTTCATCAGATGATTTCCCCTTTATAAATTCTTACACATCTTCACAAATATGCTATAGTACTAGTACTCTGTGTTTTCTAGATGCTAGAATTTACTATGGGTAAAGGAACTACTAGAAAAGGTAGCTGTATAATTCTAACATTACCAAAAGTATTCTGAAAAGTGGTGGAAATCTAAATTTTTACAGGAATTTTTCTTCTATTACTTTCCCTGCATTGCAGTGATTGCCTGAGCTAGTCTCTTTCTTCACACATTCAGACTCGTGATAAAATCACTTTATACCTCTCAGACAGTGCAAAGGCTACAGAATATGTAATTATTTTTTGTCAGTTTTATTAGTCCTTTCCTTGGTAGAATGGTGTAAATTTATTATAGCATAAATGGGAATCAAGCTCTTCTTTTTATTTCTTCAGTATTGTTTGGGGTTTTTACACACTTCCTCTTAATGCTTTTGTCTTACACTAAACAGTGGGGTGACGAGTATATTGTACAGAAGACTGGAGGTAATGATTCCTAAGTATACAAAATATTTAGAAAATTTGTCACCTTTTGTTTAACAACGTTGTAAGGGAAACAAAAGAAGAGACACTAAATTTCTGTTATATGGGTTTTTATCTGTTTGGTTTTCCTCGGAAAGTATAGCTTTTCGCAAGCGGTGCTGGGGTAGTAGTTTTTTCTAAAATATTATTTGGAGTATAAACAGTCACTAATTCAGTCAGACTTTTTCTGTATCAGGGAAATTCTGAACAACATGGTATAATACATCAAATACAGCTATTTTTAAATTAAGTAATAATAAATAGGTTCATAAAAATAGTCTAATCTTTACAGAGACATAGGCACATTAAGATAGAATTCATGTCAATATCATAAATATTGTAAATATTCTGTGCACTTTATCTTGAATTGCAGAGCATCAATTTGAAACTGAAAAATATTTAAATATGCTATATATGATTGGTAGCTATATTAAGCCTTAGGAAAAACATAAACTACATTTCTTGTCTATTGGCAGTAACTGCATTCATTGTAATACTAAAAGCCACAGAACTGAATTCACTCTAAAAATGTCTCTAAATGTTATCTTTATTTTTTATGTCAAGTATTCTAACCTGGAATGTAATAATTTTCCTCAATACCCACAGTATACCATTTAACAGTAATTAGCATTTGAATGTACGTTAGCAGCTTTTGTGGCGACCCATTTTAAGAACTTGTTAGAGCTTTCCTAAAGTGAATATCATGGATAGAAAAATGAAGCATCACTTCAGCATTTGCAAAAATTACATAGCATTATTTGCTTTCCCTTTTACATCCACTGTGGTCTGTGATGTGTTTTGTTTCCGCAATTTTTAAATAAATCGCATTAGAGAGCATAAGAGTATGTCACTGTTCCACTGCATCTCACTAAATAAAAACGTACTACAAACTCCTGCTCAATTTGTAATACTCGCTGTATGATGTTCATTATTTTTCCTGGAACTTGTATTTCAAAAATGCCTATAGTATGCTCAATTTTTACATTGCAAAACTTCTTCCAGTAAGGCAAGACATATATTCTGTGAAGAAAGTTAGGTATAGAATGCTAATATTTAAGTGTCCTTTCTTCACAGCCATTACTTGCCCAAGCATAGAGACTCTGCTCTCAGAACATGTTGTCTGGAGACTGGTTTCTGGGTCACTGAATGAGTATGGAGCTCAAGTCATGCTCAGCTGCAGCCCTGGATATTACTTATTGGGTCGAAGACTCATACAGTGCAGAACTAATGGAACCTGGAGCGTAGGCAATGAAAGGCCAAGTTGTAAGGGTAAGGAATGTACTTGTTTACAGAATATCCTGTGCTTTTTAATATATCTATTTTATTTTATAAATAGTTTAAAGGTTTTCTTTAAAAAAAGAATACTTTGCTATCTATCTCCTGTAAGTAAGCAAATAGGAAGTTTTCATTAACTTGTTAAAATCAATTGATTCAAACTCTTTATGTGTAAAGTACAATGTATTTCACACAAGAGTCGATGAAGTAGCATCAGAAAATCAATCTGGATGATTGTCTATGTCTGGCTGTGGATTTATTCAACTAGATAGTGCATAAATATTTAGAGAATACTGTGGAGATAATGTTATTCCTTTAGAAGATTCCAGATTAGAATTAGGTTAGAAGATGATATTGCTTTGACCTCTTGGGTGAAGCATGAAAACTGTGCTGTTGGAGAAACATATATTCCAGCTTTTATAATGTCTTCATATGAAAGTACTATGTTAAACTCTGTTAAGTTTGCAGACATGTCACTAATACCTTATGATAAATGGTACTAAAAGTATTTCATATGATTCTATGATAGTGGTAACAGGATTAACAAACATCAGATAGCTTTTCATATTCCAAATAAATGGTTGAGTAAAATCTTCAGTATGCTGTATACTGTGACAAAAAGAAGACAAAATTAATTTGCTTAAAGACAATCTTCTAATGCCACATGAAACAAATTACAGTATGTAAGCTGGTAGACACTAAAGAGAACTTGGGAGAGATTCTCAGCCTTCTTCAACAGCAGCTGGAGGACAGACAGAATGCCCAAAGTCATCGCAGATTGTACTGAATCACTCCCAAGGGTGATTCAAGTATAAATTGATATAATCTCCCACCAGTACTGGAAGTGTGTGGCTAAAAACCTAAGACATGGAATTTGTGGAGGTGATATTAGAGAATGATGCTAGTATAAGAAAAGAGGAAAAAAGAAGAGAGAAAAAAGATGCACACCATTTAACTAAAAATAATATAAACCAGTATTTATTTTCTAGAAAAGAAAAAAATTAAGATGTTTTTAGAACAAGGCTGAGCGAGCTACCTGTAACAGCAATCAATACAATACATACATAAAAGCAGTATATTTGGTCTTATCTAAATGATGATGGACTGTGGAATTCTGCTGGTGCTGTTTTATTCCCTTAGTATTGTTTTGGGAAAATTTCCTTTTGAAAATATTCAGAGAGAAAAATAAGGTGACTCTTCTACATCTCTATAGCTATTACATATAGTAATAGCTATAAGGATTTTCTTTTCAAATTTAAAACCAGTGAGTTTTTTATTCTATTAACTGCAATGATCATAGAATCATAGAATCACAGAAAGTTAAGGCTTGGAAGGGACCTCTGGAGATCATCTGGTCCAACCCCCCTGCCAGAGCAGGTCCACCTACAGCAGATTGCACAGGGTGGTGTCCAGGCGGGTTTTGAATGTCTCCAGAGTCAGAGACTCCACCACGTCTCTGGGCAGCCTGTTCCAGTGCTCTGCCACCCTCAAAGTAAAGAAGTTCCTCCTCATGTTCAGATGGAACTTCCAATATTCAAGTTTGTGCCCGTTACCTCTTGTCCTATCACTGGGCACCACTGAAAAGGGACTGGCACCCTCCTCCTGGCACCCTCCTCCTGGCACCCTCCCTTTAAGTATTTGTAAACGTTGATGAGATTCCCCCCTCAGCCTTCTCTTTTCCACGCTAAAAAGACCCAACTCCCTCAGCCTTTCCTCATACGAAAGATGTTCCAGCCCCCTGATCATCTTCGTAGCCCTTTGCTGTACCCTTTCCCGCAGTTTTCCTTTTGTGCACACATACTAAAAAATCTGGGTTTGTATTTAGCACCTAGTATGCAGCTACTGTTCAGCTACTGAGAAGTCTTTGAAAACCTAGTTCTTCACCAGCCTCTACAATTACAGGATTTCTATGTAAGTAGAAAATGAGGTGACCTTTATGGGATGCAGTTAACCAAAAGCAAAATGTTAGGTGGATACAGAAACCCAAGGAGTTGCTGATTAATGGCACGTTAGTTTATTTATAAGACAGGTACATTATTTTGCCCTCTGATAGAGGACTGATTAGGATTTAGTTATGGCAAAGTTCATCCCTCAAGAGATGTTCAGTAATACTTCCATTGGATATAGATCATTAAGATACAGAAATAGACTATAAGGTATTTTGAGACATTTACTGTTTACTTTCTGTCTGTCATTTAAATGCTATGGGTAGGTTATGTAAATATACATTCTAGCTGTTTATATTTCTGAAGCAGCAGGAAAGTTAATAAAAACACTGATGATAATGCATTTATGTCACATTTATTAATATCTACTTGTGAATAGTATCTCTAAAGGAATTGCAAGACACCAAATTAAGGGGGTTTTGGATTAAGAGAGACATAACTAGTAAATTTACTTTATTTGTTTGAGAATATGCTGAACAGCTGTCTAACAAATTATGAGGTGGTTCATTATTCATGTAGTTTAGTTATTTTTAACTGGAATCACTGTAATTAAAAATAATAAAGCATTTGTAATATATTTAGAACAATTCAGTCTATTGCATTTTAGGAAAAGAATTATTTTTATCAACATATGCATAAGTGTAATTAATATTCAGTGTTAGCAGTAGAAGTTACAATGTTACACTACTTCACAAATTTTATTGATGTGACTTGATTGTAGTTGAAAGGAGTCTCATCCACCTCTGGAAACCTTAGGTGCATAAGAGACTCTGATCACATATATTCTGATTATGACTGAGTTAACTGCACAGTGGTATGTACTTAATTTTATCTACCCAATTCCATGTTGTTTTCTATAGCAAAGCTTTTAAAATACAGAAGATTATGGTCTTGAAGTTTCAGATAGGAACGTTTTTCAGATAGATACTTTTCAAGAAAATGTGAGGCGGTATATTGTCTCCCAGTCTAAGAAAATATGAAAAATATTTTCATATTTCTGTTTTTTTCTGTTGTTTGGGTTTTTTTCCTAGTTATCTCCTGTGGTGGTCTTCCATCTCCACCAAATGGAAATAAGATTGGGACCTTAACAGTGTACGGAGCTACTGCAATTTTCACCTGTAACACAGGATACACGTTAGTTGGTTCTCACGTGAGAGAATGCTTGGCAAACGGTCTCTGGAGTGGTACTGAAACCCAATGCCTAGGTAAAAAAAAAACAAATTTCATTTTTTTCTTATGTTTTGTTTTGTTTTGTTTTAAACAAACACAATATCAACTACTGGAATTCAGCTCTTATCAAGCAACAACATTTTTAAGTCAACAAAAAATAAAGATATCTTACATACAGAAATATTATATGCTGCATATGATTTCATACTAGTCTTCTAGCATATAACTTTTTATTAGAAATTAAATTGTATTTGGTATTATTGGAATGCTGTTTGGACCAGGAGGGTTCTTTAAGTGACGCAATTGATCGCCTGCATTTACAGTACTTTGATTTGCTTTGTGGAGCAGTCACAGGGTGTGGGATGAAACTAAGCTGGAAGATGAGCGTCATTTCAGGAGTGCTCCTGATGCATTCCAACTGCAAATGAGCTTTCAGCATATTGAGCATTCAGTTAAGGGAAGTAGACAAGAGACAGCCCAAAATAAAACAAAACCAACACCCTTCCAAACCCTGGGATGTGTATAGTTCGGATCTTAAGTTTTTACCCCAACTCTTTTATTCTTCAGATTCACTCATATTGATTTGCACTCCTAGTATAGACATAAGAAAACTCTTCTTTTTCAGTCACCATTGAAACTTAGCAGTGAGTGTATTCCTGGTTGTGGACAGTATATTTATTTCCGGAATCTTTTATTTCCTTTGCCTACCATCATCTTGCACATTTTCTTCTTGCCCCACAGCTGACTGTACTCACTTGCTCTCAGGAGAGGAGGAATCTCTTCTTCTTCTCCAGAGTTCCGTCTCACTTAAAAAGCAGATATCTTCTCTGCTGCATAGCAGCATCTTTTTAGTAGAACACATGGTATTTCTTGCCTTTTTAGTACATTTTAAATAAAATAGTTTGACCACCTATCATATGCAAGAATTTAATTGTTTTATAGATGAAATAATTAATTAATTTTAAAAACCTCCAAAACCAACTAGAGTAACTAAGATATATTTTTCCAGAATAATCCATATTCATGGTTTTTTGCAGCAATGAAACATTAAAATAATTGGTTTTTAAGGAAATGGTAGTAGCTGTAACATGAATTGTCAGAAATTATTCTCTATCCAAGACTCACTTTTAAAAATAAAAGGGCTAGAGCAATGTTTGACTAATTAGATGCATATCCAACAGTAACATTTGTCTTGAAGCTTTTAAATAAATTGTGCAAATTAATTTCTAAATTATAAAATCCCTTGTCCTCCCACTCTGTAGAAACATTAAGGTGTTAAAAAGTATACTAACATGAAAATTTTGCATGTGAAAAATAAAATGCCAGTTATCTTCCTCTGACCTTGGTAGTTATGTCTTGCAGTAGTCATGAAGAAGAACATACTTTTGTCCTATCTGAAGAAATGAATTCAAATCAAAACTGAAAAAAAACCCCTTTTACTAAGCCTCACTTCTTCAAACCTTCATGCTGTCTGAAGAATCTCTCATGTTGTCAATTCCATGAACCAAGTTGAATAAACCTGACATCTACATTTACAATAAGTTGGTGTCAATATGGATCTGTGACAAAGAAATTTAACATATACCTAAAGAACTGATAACAAAAGGTTGACGAGCATTCTTAGACACCTGAATTCTTTCTTAACTTTCTAAATATCAACAGTATTACTGTCTTTCTGTGTTCAGATAGACATACAGATAACCTTTGGCACATCAGGTTGCTGGTGCTCATTACCTTGTAGATGTGATAAGTAGGTAATCTATGCTGTTTTGCCTTAAATTTCTAAGCAAAGTTACATCATAGTACCATCATAAAAGGTATTTGCAGTTATTGAGCTTTGAGTTCATGCTCTCACCAAGGTGCAAAACTGAAAGAAATGGCTACAGTTCCCCTGAGCAAAACACAGAAAATCAGAGCTGCATTTTAAAACACAGCATTCCCCTGGTAGAATATTATATTGAAAGAAAAGGAGAACATCTGCATCACAATACCAGGTGTCATGGCACCACATACCAAATCAATCATGTCTTCAAAAAAAAAATAATTCAAGTATCATAAATTTCATCTTAGCAGGTTATTAAGAAAAAAGAAATTGCAAGTATCGTTAGATAAGCATGATTTTTAACACAACACTAGTGACAACATCCTGCATTTCTGGAGATCTTTAATGCCTGAAAATACTTTTTGAGAAAATATTTTGAAACTGGCTGCAAGCCACAAGACAGTAATGCATTAACAGACAAAAGCACAATAATCTAACCTTGATGAAAAAGAACGTGGAGTTATCAGCTGCATGTTAACTCTGTTCTTCATCAGTATAGAACAGACAATTTGATGGGGTACAGGTGAAATACAGAAATGTGGGAGTCTTTTCTCAGAGGCAGGGATAAAGTCTCAGTCTTTGTGTCCTATTTACTGTGTTGATTGTCTTTTCTTCTTTCAATTCAGATACTAGGCTGCAGGAGCAAGGAAAATGAAAACAGAATCTTTTCAGGAAAAAAACTATAGCATGAGATCGTCTAATTTAGATCTCAATTAATATTTCATAACCTTTGATTATGTATTCGTGATTGATTCCTTCATTTTGCAACGGTAATGTTTGCAGTACGATTTTTGTGAAGATAGTTTTACAGTATATCATCTCTTAAGATAAGGAGTGGTCAGAAGTAATTACCATTGTCTAACAGAGCTAACCTAGCTTCTAAATGGCAGTTCATTATTAGTGAGTTCCCAGCAAGATGTAGTTGTTTCTGGCAAATTTTGTGAAAAGGAAAAAATGTGTCTCAGTTCCACACACTTTATTTGTCAATTTAAAATACGCTATATGAATAATTATGTCATCTTCATGTAGAAAATAATGGCATAAGCAGCGTATACTTCGGTTACTATTTCTTTTGATACTTAGAGCAATAGAGGAGTAAAATTTTTTTTTTTTTTTTTTTTTTTTTAACCTAGGAAAAGAATTCCACTGAGGTGCTAGTTAGGGGAATGCTATGCTTCAGCATTACCTTTTCACATACATAAGTTAATCAGTTCCACAATGGAACTATGTAAGAGGTTTTGTATGTGAAGGTACATCAGCTTCCTGATGGTGTCAGGCTATCCCTGGACTGAGGCTGACCAACAAGATACTGGAACTGCAACTGTGAAGATCCAACAACCCCAATTTGCATGTGTAGGAGTATTTTCCTCAGCCCATTCTTCTGTTGCAAACATGCAAACTATACTGTAGAAAAAAACTATTGCCCCTCAGTTTTTTGCAGTGTGTTACACCAGTCATTGCCAGTGTAGTGCCTGACACCTGCATGTAGTAATTTCAAGCATAAAGATATGTGTTAGCATTCATTCATTTTAACTCAACTGAAATACCACTTCATCATCCGATCAATAATAGTATTTAATACTTATGTACTACTTTTCTTTTTTGAAAGGCTATATACACAGGATAATTTGGCGGCCAACATATACAAACTAAATAATACACAAATCTCAATGGATTCTGTTTGTATTATAAATAAGTCTCGCCCATGGAAGGCTGGAAAAGATTCTTTTCTTGTGTTTTGACTACTGAGAAATATATTTTACTACTGAACACCCCAGAAGAGTAACTGTCTATAGTAGCCATAAATTTAGATTCAAATAGCGTAGAACTGATCGGTACAGTGAACAATACCAGTTTATTCTTGAAGTCAGTTTAAAAATTATACACAGTAAAGCTTTTAACTCTTTGAGAAATGGCTAATAAGTTTCCTAGATTGCATAGGTAGGAACAACTGTCTCTATATACAACTTGAATTTTATTTATATGAATTCATCCTTTTCTTCTCCAGGAGTGATTTGCTGTTAGATTTTATCTGTTTCAGTTTTTTACAAATCTGCATTTAAATTCATATCTATTACTATTGTCTTATCCCCTTGGTCATAACTAATAACTTTTTTTTCCACCTGACTATATGCATATTAAATGATTTCTACAGATCTGGTCCCACTTGTAGGACCTCTTGCAGGAACTATTACTGCAGTAAAAGCAATGCTTGTCTTATGATACTTCCCCGTTCTTTTTCTAAAAAATTTGATGGACTTTGTATTCTAGTTGATGTATTAGATTGATTGCATTGTTGAATACAGCCCTATGCTTAGAACTGTTAAATGTATGGATTTACCTCACTAGACAGAAAAGACCACATTTAGAGCTGGAAGGTTGTTAATCACTATTTAGTCTTTGCTATTTCAAAATCAGACAACTTTGTAGTGCCAAAAATACTGCACAGCTCTGAGCGTGAAAGTCTAAATTCGAGTTACCGCATGCACGCTGCAGAAGGTTGTATTTCTGCTACTAAACCTCCTTCTGTCTCTCTACATTCTCTCACATAAGGGATATTCACACCATATACTTTAGGCACCTAATTTAGATGCAATTTAGAGTACAATCTAAGATCCTAAATTCTCAACAAGGTCAATGGAACTATGCAGGCTCCTCCAGAGAGCAATTCAGGAAAGGTAAATTCTTAAATTTTAAAGCTAGATGATGTGAATGCCACCAGTTGTGTATTCCTAAATTTCAAGGACAACGTGCACCAAATTTATTTCAGAGGTGCCTTTAGGACTTACCTGAAGCCTGTGAAAATCAGGATGCAAACACCCAGGGAGCTCTGAATGAGCCTTTCCATTTCAAAGGAATGATAATGAGATGCTTTTTACCTACACTGTACCTGCATGAATGTAATTCAGGACAGCTATAGATGAAAATAGGTATCACTTTATGTTACCCACTGGTCTGTGTAGAATCAATTTATGATTTCAGGCCAGCTGAGTACACTAATTTCTATATCTCAGGAAAGAGTTTGTCAAATCCATATTATTTGTCTCAAAAGAAAGATAAAACCAATGACTGTAGTTAATGACTCCAAGGCTAAATATAAGACCTAAGTCATCAGGTAGTTAGTATTACATGTATTTTTTTCTTAGTTATACAAGGATAAATATGGATTGTTAGGCAAGATTTTCTTCAATTTAACTCAATTACTGGCACTGCTCTCTTCCCTTTTTTTCCTTTCAAGAATAGTTGTATGTATGTCACAAGACATATGTTTGTGTGCATGGTTTGTATGTATGACTGACCATACACAGGTGTAGGGAACAGAACAAATTGGAAGCGTCTAAGAGTTTGCTTAACTCCATCTCTATTATTGGTGGCATTTAATCATGGACAAAAGTCTTTCCTGAAAGGATATTTTTTCCTGACTTTTTATGACTTTCAGGTGCAAAACTATACATAAACAAGTCAAGGACATACTTTAAAACCTAAACTTAAATATAATCTGCTCCATTCTTTTTTCATGAATTTTTAGCTTTTTGTTTTTTCCCCCAAAAAAAGGCAAAATTTCCATGTCTTATATAATTCTATTATATATATAATTCTCTACATTTATTGTTGTGGTAAAGTGCTGCTGCTACTGCTGACTGTGCTTGTGTAAAAGTATCTAGTCCTGTAATTGACAATTCATAGGTAAACTGCAGTATGATCTTGTGATATGGGCTTATATATCAAATTCTAACTAAATTAAAATAGGATTATTTGTATCTCACTTTCCAGGGGTTTTAGAATAAAACTACTGAACCAACCTTGAGCCAAGTGAACAATTTCCTTAATTCTTGAGAGCATATTTTATTAAAAAATCCACTAGCAGCCTCCTTAATAGTCTTTTAATCTAATTTTACTTGATGGGAAAATTGCATACATTTTGTGTTATTACAGTGCTCTTTCAGTTCTTGAGTTATTGGAATATTTAATCTAAATGAGTCAAAACTCCCAGAAAAATAATTAAATCCATGGGCTGGGATGATCTGTAAATGAAATGACTCGCATAATAAGTCCAGCAACTTGTTAAATTCCTGTTTAAGAGAAAGTGCATAATATTTTGTACTTTTGTGTTATGCCAGTTGGCACATCTTAGCTATCTTTCTTCTTGAAATTTCCTGTGGTTCCCTGTGTTTTGCTTCAGTGCAGCAACTGCTCTTCAATTCTTCACTGTTTAGGTCTAGAAAAAAATTTTAAAAATCAAATGCTTTCCATTCAATTTTGTATAAATACAGCTCTCCTCTTCCCATTTTGCATCTGTTTCAGATTGCCTTTCCCAAAATCTGTGATTGTCCCAATTACCTGAATGACAGTTTTCAGAATTGTCCCAGTGCCTGAATGTTTTAGGACCATGTGGGATTTTTTTCTTTAGGAGAAGAAATTCTCATTGAAACTGAGGTATACCTTTGCTCTAGTACACGGCTCATCTGGGCCGTAGATGAGCCAAACCATGAATTTGTTACTCCTGATAGTACAGCTCGGGGAGGACAGATGATGTGGCACTGGAAGGAATCAATTAAGGAACTAGTCAAACTGAACTAGTATCTGTGATTACACTGGATAAGTCTGCAGTGATGGCATATGTCATTGGGAGTCCACTTTCTACCATTCTGAAAGGTGAGAAAAAGTGCAATTACTGAAAAAGCCCCAAGTATAACATCGGATTTGCAAAGAAGGTAAGAGGCTAGCTATTTTGCCTCAGTCTGTAGAAAAAATTAGGGAGCAAGTATGCAAGTATTAGGATCCAAGTTCATTTCCAGGCATAGGGAAAACAAGAAGATAATTGGGAACAGGATGAAACAATCAAAAGCAAACCTTAATAATCTTACTGTCTTTTCTGACAGCTGTCTCATCAAATACAGGTTTCAGCAGATTTCAGCAGTAGATTTCTTTCACTATGTGTTGTAGCAACACTTTTAAAACAGTATCCCATAGTATCTTTTTAGACAAATTGAGAAGATGGGGACTGAATGGGGGGACTACAAATGGGTGGAAAACTAGCTGAACCACCAGTCTCTGAGGGTAGTGTTTCATGATTCAAAGCATGACTAGCAGCCAGCATCCATACTGAGGATGGATACCGAGGCCGATACAATCCAGCTTCTGTCAGTGACTTGGATAACAGTTTGGGGTGCAGCCTCAGCAAGCCTGAGGGTGACACCAGATGATGGGAGAACAGTTGATAAGCTGGATTGCAGGACTGCTAGACCAAGAGACCTTGAGAATCTGGAGGAATGGGCCAACAGGAAGCTCATAAAGTTCAATAAAGAGAAATGCAGAATCCTGTACTTTTCCTAGAATAATGCCATTTATGAGTACCGGCTTGGAACTGTCTGAATAGAAAGAAGCTTTACATAAAGTAACATGGGTGACCTAGTGGAGAGGCTGAAAAAGAGTTAAAAGAGCAGCCTTGCAGTAAAGAATATCACAGAGTGGACTATATGAGCAGCAGTGTTGTCCGTGGGTCACGGTTATTATTTCCTCTTCATCCGTCAAGTGGAAAACTGTGTGGAGTTTTTGTGTCCTCCACTGTACCAGAGAGATACTGGAAACAGGAGCAAGTCTGGGGGAAGGGCCCATTAAGGGGGTAGGGACGGGAGCATGTGATAGACAAGGAGAGGCTGAGCAAGGCTGGAAGACAGAAGATAGTTAAGGGGGAATCATATTACTAATTCAGACTGAGAACAAAAAGGTAAATTATTCCTTGAAACATTTCAAGGAGAAAAATATGCTTTCAATGTCCTTGTTACCCTCTGTTGCCATACTCCCTGTCAGGGAAAGAGTAGCTGTCTAAGAAGTTGGGTGGGAAAAGCAGACATTCATACTTTCTTCCACAGATTTACAGAACAATATGACAATGTCTCCTTAAAGACATCAGCAATCTCACAATCTAGATTATTATAATAATTCTATGTGTATGAAAAAAATAATCAGGTGGCATGTGCTTCATCCTTCTAAGATTTTAGAAGAGCTATTAAGTGTAAGTGAAATATACTGTCTAGCATTATTGAAGGGGCTTTGATAGAAAGGAGATTCAATTCCAAGCTAAATTACAAACAAGCCTGCTGTTGATAGATACAGCCTCTGTGAAACACAGACCCCCATTCTAGCAGCTGCCATGAGCCTCAGATCCCTGTCCTCACATCTCAAAATGAGGATTTAGCATAGTTTCAGACGAAATTATTGCTAGTTGTAATTAATGAGTGTCACCAAAAAAATGAAGATTTTTCTCCTCTGTAATCAGTAAAGAGAAATAGTTTCTTGCTCAGCAACCCTGTTTTAAAACAGAATGAAGAATCTAGAGAGAATAAAATCATTACTTGGCTTTCTTAGTGCCAAGAGTGCTATTACTCTGGAGTAACGCGTTCTGTATTGTTTAGCAGCAGCTGATATAACTAAGGAGGAAACAGTACTGGTAGACAGTCCTTCCTTTTCATGCCTTCGTACAGCTGGAGAAGGTGACTATTTCAAAGTGTACTTATCAAATTGGAAAGTAATATAAAGAAGAGCTTATTATAATTTTGACGTGAACATGAGTTTATAAGCACAGAAAAGACATTAAATATGTCAGTTTAGCTAAGAATTGACTGAAGATAACATAAAGGTAATTATTATTTGGAGACAGAAAACACAAATAAAAGCACTTTTTACAATTCATTACTAAAAGCCATTAATAAATAAAGATGAACTTAATTGTAGAAACTGGAGCTGAATGTTAGGAAATATTTTAACATAGCAAGATATACGTAGATGTAGAAATTATTATTTTTTTTAGAGAAGTCTGCATAGAAACCTGCTTTCTATGTTGCAGACTTTAAATTAGACTGGAGAAAATGTCTATTAAATATAAATATAAGCAAGGGCCTAAATAGCACTGTAAAGGAGCTACGATAGCTAAGTGGGACATATATACATATCTGAAATAACTCGTTTTTTCTTCTCTTGAAGGTAATAGACTGACTGTGGTCCCACAGAAATGATTCGTGTTTTCATTATTTTTTAAGAAACGAGGGGCTTTTTTTGTTTTGGTTTTACATTTGATTAGTCTTAGGATCTGTCTACTAATGGCTGAAGACCTGCTGGTGAGAAATTTTGTTGGATATGTGTAATAACAAGGGCTATGTTTATTCTAATAAAATAATAACATGAGGACATGAAAATGAGCATGAAACTTGATCATCTCCCCTATTAAATTATTAGAACAATGCCTAGGCATGTTTTTTCTTAAGACTCTCTGAGACAATTTCTGAGAACAGTTCAAGTTAGCTTAAACCAGTACTGACCAGTGCTTGCTAGCAGCTGTGCTGATCTGGAGGGTAAGAGATTTTCATTTTATGTATATAGTCTGCTCTGTGCTGCTTGGCCTCTGCCAGAGAATGGTCCCAATCATGTTTAATTTATTAGTAGAGATCTATTTACAAAGTCTGAGGCAAATCATTAATAAGAGAAATCAGAACTTTATGATGAAATAGTAGTATGGGTTTGTGAGTTAAGGACCTTTTAATTCACAGTTCTCTGAGGAAAAAGGCAACCTTACTAAGGCAAAAGGGGAAAAAATATCCATGCTAAAATTGTCAGTTTTCTAGCAATTAAACCAAGGGATTTCTGATTTCAGAAATTTGCAATTTATGTTTTCTAGACATTCTTCTGAAAAATTTGTCATTTCTGCAACAGAATTTACAGAATCTATCTACAGAAGATTAAAACTATTTGAATATCACTTGACCCTAAAAAATTATAAGGAATATCACCTATAATTTTTATACCTCAGAACTTGTTCTGTAAAGTACATTACTTGACCCTAATATATTGTTTATTGAAAGAAAGGATGAAATCTTGTTTTCATATCAGCATTCTTGTAAATTTTGGCAAGGTTTATAAGAATATATGGTTTTGATGCTTTTTTCTTTTCTTGTAGCTGGCCACTGTGGTTCTCCAGATCCAATTGTAAATGGCCACATTAGTGGAGATGGTTTCAGTTACCGTGATACTGTAGTCTATCAGTGTAATCCTGGCTTTCGTCTTGTTGGTACATCTGTCAGAATTTGCCTACAGGATCACAAATGGTCTGGACAAACCCCTGTTTGTGTCCGTAAGTATCACTGATTTTTGACTGAATTATTACTACTATTTTAAACATAATTGAACATTAACAGTGGATAGGATGTTCAAAGACAGTTTGAATGAGGTGCTCAGGTGAGATATTTATTGGATCTATTACCAATTAGAAGGGTCATTATGATAATCTAATCTAGTTTCTAACTTAACACAGACTGAATAACTGTATCCTGTAAGGTCTGATTCCTGTTGTTTCACAAACAGGATGACATAGGCATTGAAGTGGGTTGAACAGTTTACAAGTGTATAACTTCATCTCTTTCTTTTTCTCTCTTTCTCCAGGCATAATTTCTATGTAAAGTGTGGGCTTGCTGAGCCTTTCCCCTATTTTTTCACCAGGAATACCAAAATCCCTTGGTCTAATTTCATTGTTTGGTGGGTAAAGCTGGAATACTGTTCATCTGTCCAGTTTTGATGGTGACTGCCCATTTTTCCAAGTTGGCCTCCTAATATTTACCAGTGCAAACCCAGACATGATATTGGATTATACCACATCTGTTAGAAAAAAAGTGAACTTTTTTATTCCCCTTAGTATGATTTTTTTTTTTTCTCTTAATTCACCTGCTTTTGAAAATTCCATAATTAATTACTGGAATTATTGAGGCTTTCCTACTCTACTTCCTTCCTCATTTGCATGGCAGGTTTTCTGATAGTTTCTGAACCATCAGCCATTTAGCCAGATTCAAGTCTGATTTCTCTGCTTTTTATTCTGCTACTTTGTTGTGTAGTTGATTTTATTATTCTTTTTCAGTTTTAATGAGGCTTCCCATTTTTACACAATTTTTGTTGTTTTTAATGAAGCATTTATATCAATTATTTCAATTGTGGAAGTTTTTAAGATGTCTGCAATTCAAACAGAGATATTTTTGCTTACAAAAGATAGTCACTGAGATGATCAGCTTTTCTGTTCAATCTATGTCGGTATCTTTGTTTCATTTATGAGAAAATCTATTACTGATAAGTCATTAGATTTCAAAATCTTCAGTATTTTCTTTCTTAGCGGTAAAATGAAAATTTCTACCTGTATACAGCTGCAGGAAATATCTCCCAAATGTCATTGTCCTTTTAAAATCCTATTTATATCTTCAAGTGATTTATATTCATCAAAGGAGAAATGCCACCAGCTAGCACTATTACTTTTAGTGGATTAATTTTACCATGCAGTGAATAAAATCCCTTCAAAAGAAAGGGGCAAAGCTGAGGGGGGATGAGAGGGTGCTTCTTCCTAAATTGATATTATCATTACTGTTATGAGAAGAACTGGCAGCAATTTCTCTCATTATAAGTTGCCTGATACTTTCCACTACAACATGGTATTCTTTTGCTTATAACTCTGCTAAAAAACCATACAAGAATAATTTTTTTGTCAGCATCCAAGCTTCAGATGATTTTCCTACTTCTGTTTGTTTATTTATTAAAAATTCTCATAAAAATGAGAATTTTACCTTATTTTCTGTTATTTCTGAGAAGGAAGGTGAAAATATATTGTTTGCCAATGTTAGAAATGTGCTCCCTAATGTGATACTGAAATGGTCTTCTGACTGAGCAGTGTGGATCAGGAACTAGAACTATGGCAGGGGTACCATAAAGAAGTCGTGGGCTGTGCCCCTGAAAATTTACCCCAAATTGGCCTATGTTTTGTGAGATTTTTACAGAAGATCACATGTCCTTTTATATTTCTAGTTGGCTTTGAAATAAATTTCAGAGTTGTAAGTACTAGGCATTGTAATCTTCAAAAAATACTGTCACAGTAGGTACTCAGAGTACTCCACCCATGACTACTTTTGCTTCTTAGTTTCATATAAAAGTCAGCTCCATCATCTTGCGTAATTTGTGACACGCAGGTGTTTCCCTATCTCTTTATTGAATAACCAGTTGGATCCCACTTTAGCCAAATATTTTCTGAATTATCTTTTCACTTGATGATTATTGGGAGTTAACACAAAATGTGAAGATGTCTGATTAGTCCCTTGTGAGTAACAGCATAACAAAAATCAGGAGAGTAACCTTCTTTACTAGAAGTATTAATGATGACAAAAACATAGGCTCACTTGTATAGCTGGGTACTCAGACTGGATTTTGTTCTTCTCCAAATACTGTCAGTACTACCATTATTTCCTCGGGGGTTTGTATTTTCTGTTGTGAGATGTAAGTCTCTAGGGTCTAAGAAAGATACTGTTTTAAAGACTGGAGTACATATTTGAGAGTTATATTAAATGGGTTGAACTCTTTGCAGTATGATAGGGAAATGTGTAATTCCTTAGTGAGTATCGATTTCAGACATGCCAAGTGCATCTCTTTTCCCATAACATATTTAGGACTGAGTGTGTGTGTGGATACACATGCATGTGTGTGCAGTTATTTATATTAGGATGGAGGAGGGAATTGTAATTCACCATTTAGATGACGTAAAAACAACAGTAGTAACCTTTATTTGAAATGTCTTGGCTACTACTTAGGTAAACGTTATTAGATTGATTGCATAAAAGCCTAGCAGTGATTGAAAACACTATAATTCTAAAATTATTTACTTTGTCCTTTTTTTTTTTTTTAAAGATGCTTTTAAGTTCTTGCTGCTGTATATATCTGACTATTGTAGCATTGATCAGTCAACAGGTCAATGATATCTAGCAACTATAATGGAGCAGTGGCAGAACTATATGCAGTAATTAAGATCTCCGTGTCTGAGATCTTTAGTTTCTAGAAGGTGTTACAAAAACCAACACCCTGTCAAGAGTAATGAGTTCTAAACAGGAACCAAATGACGAGGCTATGCTTTTCTTGAAAAGGGCAACTGAACAGAACTATCCTTCATTATCAGAACTTCGACAAGAGACATAAATTTTATGTTGTTAAAACCTATGGTATATAATTTGTTCAGGAAAATGCAGAAATTTCAAGGTAATAGCTTTTTTGTTTGTTTTTTTTTTAATAGTTTTTTACGTAAGAATTATGTTATGTTAACTGATTTAGTATGGCTCTAGATATTGCTTTATTTCTTGAGACTTGATCATCTGTCTCAGTTTAAAAATACAACTGTGCTAGAATACAGTTGATCCTGTTCCTGTAGTAAGATTTTATTCTCATGTTCAGCGTTTATCCTCAAATGTGGCAAATGAGATGGTGCAGAAAGGATTCAAGTGTTTCTAGTAGATTTATTTACAGAATTTAAGGGGTAAATACATAAGTCTGTATACAGGAAGGTGTACTGTTTAATTCCCAAAGATCAGGTACTGTTAAAAATACTGTTTCACTCTTGAACTTCGTGATATTATGAAAAAGAAACACATTTAAATTATTTTTCACTTGTCTCTTCAATTAAAAAAAAAAACAAACCACCAGACCATAAAGTAATAAAGCAAAAGATAAACCTGTGTATAAGATATTTGAGTATGATAAACATCACTAGCAGAATGTTGAAAAGTTGTGTGTGTGTGTATACATTCTGATTTTATATTGCAGTATCTATGCTTTTCTATATTTTCCTATATTATTTTAATGTCTTGTCATGTGGTAAACTAAAGCTTGACCATTACAAGTGTATTTTGTAAGTGTCATTTAAGCATAATCAACACATGTAATACACGTAATGGGAAAGATTTACTCCCAACAATTTCTCTGTTCCCATAAGAGAATCTGATTAAAAGGATCACTACCTCAGTAAAGGAGCTCAAGAACTTTGCAACAGAAATGCTTCAGAACTCCAGAATGCTCTGAATGATCAAATTCAGTTTGTTTTGCCCTATTACATTTTGAAGCTTGCAGGGAATTTTTTATTTTTGTTTTTTGTATTAGTAGGAAATAGCGTGCACTTGCTACATTTTTTAAGGTCCAGTATATATCAGATAGGTGTCAAAATGCATATATATATGTGTAATTATTTCTATTTTAACTTTCAACGTACGGTAAAAAGTAGATTCTGAAGTTTTTTATTGAAAAAATAAGATTTTTCTCCTGGCAGTTAAGAGTTCTGAATAAATATATCCTATTTTTTCTTAAATTTCTTGTATAAATATAAAAGACAAATTCAGAAAAACACCAAAAGAGCTTCAACCTGCAAGTGATTCCATGGAACGGTACCGTTCAGTTAGATGCTAGCCTGCCTATTTTTCTTTTAACAGCAATCACATGTGGACATCCTGGGAATCCAGCTCATGGAATGACTAATGGCAGTGAGTTCAATTTAAATGACGTTGTAAATTTTACTTGCAACACTGGGTACTTACTTCAGGGTGCTTCTCGAGCACAGTGCCGAAGCAACGGGCAGTGGAGTAGCCCTTTACCCAACTGCCGAGGTAAGAAACATTCACATACATTCTCTGCTCTGTAATGACTTATTTCAGACATGTTCCTTTACCCTGCCTTTAAAATATTGGTATATAATTCAGAAACCTGACCTTTACAAACTTATCACCATCTTTGTTTGAGTTTTTGCATTTCTGTATTGGAAAATGGAGTTAGGGCTGAGTATTGGGGAAGCCTTTTCAGTATTTTACCTCAAAGTTCTCAGACTGCAATCCTTAGCATTTAGTTTATAGACATATAAAGTGTACTTTGTATCACAAAAGTTATATTACATTAATAAATCACAGTTGGCTATCTAGCCTGAGTTAGGTACGCTACAGTACAGTTTATATAAATGGTCTATTGCTCCTATTAAAACATAGTTATGCAAATTAATAGTCATGTATCAGAACACTATTAATTCTTCTTTAATTCCTAGCAACACCCAAGAGATGTTCATAACTTTTGTGCATGTGAAACCTGACTTTTCTTTGCCCAGAAAAAAATGATAAAGTAAGATTTAATTCTAATTGGTTGGTTTTGGCGTTTTTTTTTTTTTGTGAAGACATGACTGAACTTGCTTACTAGTATGTGCTGGGTAAGATGGAGATGTTTGAGAGATGAGAATGAAGCAAGGGTTTGTGTTATGAAGACAGTTGTGCATGAAATATACTTATTAGGGAAGGACAAAAAGAAACCATTTTAAAACACAGTCCAAAGTTCCCAGATTTGATTGTGTCCTTATCATACAGATGGCCGTAATGTAATTAAGATTAAAAGGGAAACAAGTCTCTGAAGTTACCCTGTTGTTACTCTTTCCATTTATGGCCATTGTTTTTATTTTTTTTCCTCAACCTTTGGCTGTTGTTGCAGAATATAGAGCTAATATCAAATATTTGGTCTATTCAACTAATATCTTTATCAGACCACTAAAATCTGTTCATTGGTCTAGGTTTTTTATGGTATATGTCCTGAAATACCTTGTATTGGTGTAGTACGTGCTTTCTCAATGCTGAATCCAATGAGATGCTGATAATACTGTGAAATCTTTTTTTCTGAATCACTGAGGCAGACAGTATCTTGTGGCTACAAAATAGATGCAAATTGTCAGAGAAGAGGTGAATCACGTTAGATATCCTGAAAGATCTCAAAAACCTGGAGAAAAGTTTTTGAGATACTGTATGTCCTTATGTGCTCTTTTTGTAAAGGCTTCAGAAGGAAACGTATTTTATGTATCTAATTTAAAAATGTTCTTCCTGGTCATACTCCCTTTTCAAAGCTGGAATTTTCTGCATCCATTTATAACTTTTAGCAACAATACTAATCTCCAAATGTGCTAACCAAAAAACAAATAAAAAATGCCTAGTCTCTGAGGAGAACTGTCACAGACGGAGTGATGCACTTCACTCGAAGAGAGAAGCAGCAATACAATTATTGATAGAAAACAGATTTAACCAAGTTTGGCAGTAAATGCAGCAGTGTTTTAACAAGATTCAAGATGGCGAGGCACGCTTGGTTCTTTACTGCATACAGGACAGGGTCAGACAGAGCTGTCAGGGAGACCCTCCTGCTGAGTCATGAGGTTCAGAAAGAACCCCTTGCTTTCTAAACTCCTCCTCAGAGAGGGGTGTAGGTGCGGCTGGATCCAGTCCTAGTCCCAGACTTGGACAGTGGTTTATGTCTAAAAGATTACATATGCGCAATCAATCCTTTATATCACTTAGCTAAGATTATGAAGTTCATCATGCTATTCATCACTTACTGAGGATCTGTTGTGGTGAGGGATCTCTGAACCTCGAGGAGTAACCTTGAGGGTGTCCCTACTCAAGGGGAGATCCTGGCGTGCAGCCCACTGCTGTGCAGGAGAGCTCAAAGGGCTCTTGGTCTGTTCACTGTTTATGGGAGTAAGATGATTGACCTATAGTCATATTTGCATATTGACCACAGAACCAACATTGCTCAAGTTAGCCCTTGGCTATTGTGTTGTTATCTGTGTCCCTGAATCCACACTGAGCCAGGTGCAGCCATCACGATTAGATGTACCCATTATGACCAACACGGGAGGTTACCACTGGGGCAGGGTTACAGGAGATAAAGATCAGGTTGGCACCTGGGGGGAAGCATACCGTCACAAGAACCTGATGATTTTGCCTGGTATGGAATATGGAAAGAAATAGAACACAAAGATCAATCAATCGATTGATTGATCAATTGATCTATCTATACGTGTATGCATGTATATAGAAAAAAATATATATGATACAGAATCGCAGAATCACAGAATGTTAAGGGTTGGAAAGGACCTCTAGAGGTCCAACCCCCCTGCCAGAGCAGGTCCACCTACAGCAGGTTGCACAGGATGGCATCCGGAGTCGGAGACTCCACCACCTCTCTAGGCAGCCTGTTCCAGCGCTCTGCCACCCTCAAAGTAAAGTTCCTCCTCATGTTGAGATGGAACTTCCTATATTTGAGTTTGTAAGTTTATACCTAAGTTAGATTTTTGAGTGTTAAATTGGAATTGTCAAGATTTTCCTTCAGTGACATAATTTGGCAGATCTTTGCTCAATCATGCATCCTCAAAAAAGGAATATCACACAAGTCATGTTTTTCTTAGTCTGATGAACCTTTCAGTTCTTTGGGATGGATTGTATCTCATGCCCAAATGCTGACTACAGAATTAGGAAGCTAAAGATTACTTTACAAATCTAAAAAAACCCATGATTTTTTAAATCATCTCATCTTCCACTACTGAGAATAAAAATTTGGAATTCTATTGTCCTCTCCTGATTAGGCAGATCCAAGTTAGACTGCTTGTTTTAAAGTGGGTTAATACTAAAGGAGATCAAATAACTTCTCCAGAAATGCAGTGGCTAGTAAGCTTTTCTCAAGTATTTTCTCGCACTGGAAAAATGATCTCTTAAATGTTAAATCAATGTAAGTACTATGCTTTTCGTCCTTTGTAACTTGTTTTTAATGTGCTAAAGGAAATTGCAGTCAGCAAAGTTGTGCTAAGGATACTAACATTGGGACTAAAAATCATGTAATAAAAAGTTAACTTCAGCTATTGGTAGCTTCATTATCTCCACCTGTTGGTTTATTAAAAATCATATTGTATTACAATGGTTGTTTCTAAGAATAATAATTATCTTTGGTGATTAGCTCATCATATTATTTCAGAGATAGCTGATGCAATTTCAAGCTCAGTGTGTGTGGAATTAGATCTTTCATTCTCATTAAAACAATACAGAGATGGCAATTCCCTCAGTCACTACCCTCAGAATTTATTCAAGTGAGTTAACTAGCGTAGCAATGTAATTATTGGAACAGAGAAGAAGGAATTAGTAAACTATTCCTGTTTAGGCTCATGTACCTTTTTTTTTTTCCATTTTATACTGTTTTGTATTACTAGACTTCAGTGATTAAACTCCTCTATCTCATCTGTGAGGCATTTAAGATTTTGTTTGTTGAAAATATACACTTTTTCACGTATGCTGTAGATGCAGAGCATATCTTCTCTATTTGACTGTCAGAGGCAGAGATTGCATGGTTTTACTGAAGCTCAACCTCATTTATGAGCCAAGTTGTTCAGCTATTTACATTGAACTTAAGTACATTTATTAAAAGGAAAACAGGTGCATGTGAAAGGAAAAAAAAAGGAAGTTATGAAAAATAATGCAAAGGCTGAGAAGATTTACAAAATAAGAACATAAGAATTAGGAGCCTTACAGTTACTCCAATGTTATTTAACTTGTGTCTCCTGTCTACTTTCATTTTCCTTAATTCATCACATGAATTTGCATTTGATCCAGGCCAACTTATCATCTGAAATTTTATTAAGGAAGGTTGGTTTTCTGAAAGTAGTGAGTATTATAGGCACAAGTCTGCCAAGATCTATTCACTTAAGAATCACAAACTTCTATTAGAATGGAGTGGTTAAGAGTTCTCTTAGTTGAGTGTCTACAGTTTTGTCCATTCTCAGGCATGAGTGGTGTTAAGTTGGACTTTTGCCTTTCACTCAGTGCTTCTTCACTTCATTCTTCACGAAGTACTTCTTTCTCTATAGTAACTGGTATTTTTCAGTAACTTACTTGTACCTCTTCCATCATGAACCGTGAGTCCCCACCTAATCTTGTCACCTACTGCTTGTCTGTTGCCTTGTTGTGGGTCTGTATTACAAAGCATCGAGTTGTTTAGAATCTCTAATCAATAGAGATCTAAATGTTATTAAGTTATTAACTTAAGTATTTTTATAATTACATCTTGAAATAGTGGTCAGTAGAGGGAATGGCTAGTTAATTGTTTTTATATAGTGGTAAGTTTGTTCGTGTATGATTTGGGAAAATGTAATCTCAAGTTAAAAGAAGGAACTAGAATCTTCTCTCTCTTGTGCATCAGCAAGAATTTTATTTAAAATACAATTAAAACTGTAAGTATTACTCAAATGTCACCAGTTTTGCCTTGAATGAAAGATTCAAAAATGAAGATGTATAAGAAGTAAAAACTCTCAGAGCCTTGGTTGAGCATAAGAAACTCACAATTAGTGGGAGAAGAAGAGATGGTCAGACTAATACCGAAGTGTTGAGGCTTGATCAACCTTGAACTCCAGGTTGACATTTAAGGTGTTTGAAGAAGAGACAAGTGATAAAATTTCCAGGTTCTCTGGATTCAAGGTGAGCAACCTTGAAATCCACGGTGACATTTAAGCTGTTTGAAAAAGAGATAGGTCATAAAGTTTGCAGTTTCTTTAAGAAATCCTACTTTTGGGTTCTGTAGGGGTGTATATACTATCTAAAGTAACAATAACTGTTGTAAATGTATTTGTGCACTAGAAGATATCTAGTTGTAGTGCAAAGGGAGCAGTCAATACCAACATCAGTTTAAGCGTATCAGTGTTAAAGTATTTCAATATGATTGATTTACTCCATACATCTCCGATCAAAAAATTTTGGAGATTTTATTTCAATTATATGAAATTTTAAAATGTTGTATTGTCTTGAGAATTGGTATTGTTTCTTGTTTTAGCGTGGTAAGTTGACCTTGCAGTCAGTATGAAGTGGGTTTTCTCCGCCGTTCCTTCTTTCTCAGTCTTTTCCTCTTCTCTGGCGTGGATTGTGCACAGGCTGCAAGTCCTTCATGAATATCCATCTGCTCTGGCGTGGGTCCTCCATTGGCTGCAGAGAATGTCTGCTCCTCCATGGGCTACCTTCTCCTCTGACCTCAGTGTTCCCTCTAATGTTTCTCACTAATTATCTGTGCCCTACTCCTCTCTCTGGCATTTTCTGCCCTTTCCTAAATATATTTTAACAAAACCACAAACTTCCCTCATGGACTCAGCTGTGCTTTGAGGAGAGACTGAGAGCTGAAATCGTTCCACCTAGAGAAGAGAAGGCTCAGAGGAATGGAATCTTAAAAATGCTCATCTAAAGGAGGGTGTAAAAATAGATGGCCAGACTTCTCAGTGGTGCACGGTGAAAGGACAAGAGGCAAAGGGCACTAAATGAAACATAAGAAAAACTTTTTTAACTGTGAGGGTGGTCAGACACCTAAACAGATTGCTTAGAGGGTTGTGGGATCCCAAATNGGTTGTGGAGTCTCAATTCTTAGAGGTATTCAAAACCTGACTGGACAAAGTCCTGGACAAGCTGTTTAGCTGTCCCTTCTGACTTCAACTATTCTGTGATTCTGTATAATTTATGACTAAAGAGTTTAACTGATACATTTGAAGAATCTTGCTGAAGTGGGATGTGGCATCTCCAGACCTATTTTTCCAGTGATCCCACTGGTTTAGGCTACTACATCACACAGAGCTATCAAAAATAGTCAGACTGCAAGATTTTCAGATTAAAACACAATCTTCCACGCTAAATGGAACCAAATTATAAGACTGTAACCTAGATCACCTGATCTAGGGTAACTAGATGGGTGATTAACATAACTTCTTAACCATCTCTGCATGACTCTCCAGGACTCAAAACCCACTTAGATACATGTAAGTAAAGAGGATACAACTGTTTTCCCCAGATTAGGTGAATCCAGAACAAAAGAAAAGGAATTTTGATGAGTAAAGATTTATTCCACATATTGACTAAACACTGTAAGAGATTATGTAAATCACAAGGTCCTGAGACCCTACTGTTTCTAGCCTGCTAGCATCAAAGCTTACGCTTAACTTGACACTGTTAAGAACCCTAGCTGAAGGTGTCTATATGCTCAACATGAATTTAGGAATTCACTGTGAAACAAAAGCTTTCGGTATCCATTCAAAACAATGAGAAGAGGAGTACAGAGCAGTCGGGTTCAAACGGACATATCAGCCAGTCATGTTCCCACAGAACACTTCTCTGCATGCATCTACCCGGTTTAAATCTACCTGTATATCTGGGCAAAGGAGCCTTCTCTTCTGTAAGCTGCCTCCCTATAACCTCATAGCATAATTACATTCCCACCATTTCACTGTGAGTAGAATTTGATATACCATTTAATATTTTTACTTCAGTAAATACTATATTTTTGGACCATTTGCTGTGAAAATTGCTGTAACATAATTTTATGATTATTATGCTTTTTATTTATAATTTGATATAGTTTGGATTAAAAGCTGAATATGCATAGTTCAAAATGATTAGAGATTCTTTTTTTCCAGAAAGGCTTAAATAAAATAAATCGAGTTACATTATTTACATGAAAGAAGAGCAAAAAGTTGATATTGGTTAGATTTAAGAAATAATAAATTACATGTCAATGATGAAATCATGTTGAAATGATAATTTAGCACCCATGATTTAAAAAAAAAATCAATATTCTACCAATTAAATGGCTTATATTAAATTTACTCTTAATGAATTGATTAAAACTTACCTTAGGCAAGTAATAGCACTTCTTCTGGCATATGCCTTTCCTTCTAAAATTGTCTTTTATCTAATGGGTGAAAAACATTTGTATTAAAGATCATTGTTAGTGACAAATTATGAATTTGTGTACAAAGAAAGTAAATCTTCCAGCTCTTTAAATATACTGCTGGGAAGGGATTGATGTTTCTGGCAAACCTGTATCATTTAATTCAACAGAGATTTTACGTATG
>VZSF01000765.1:0-96085 GCA_013398295.1 Chionis minor | reverse complement strand
TTTTTTTTTTTTTAAATCTCATCACTGATAGATTCTTGAAAATCTCTATTAGACTTTTGGTCATATCAATAATTTTACATCTACAAGGAACTCTCAATTTTGTTATGTTTTCTTTAGTGGGTATATCATTTGAACCAGTAGTAGTATGTTTCACTTCTTCACTGACAAGAAAAATAACCTTTCTGATGACAGCTGATAAAAGGGTGGGAGAGATTGAGACTGATGGCCAGTTCTTCTCATCCAGAGATAAAGCAACTCTGAACCTAAGCAGTTGTCCATCTATGGTGGTATCAAGGATTTATATCAGTTGAGAAAATTTTTTGGGAGAACATCTTTCTGATGTATCTGCTAGTGTAACGCCTGGGTTCATGGGGATGGATCTTCTTTGGAATAGATTTCATACATATCCAAGAGACAAATACATGCTTTTAAAATTACTTAATCTGGTGTTCCAAAAAAAGTATTGTTTTATAAAATCAGACCCACTCAGTTCAAAGCTTAAAAAAATAACTGCAAGTTCATGGAATTTCTTTTAACATAATTCTTACTCTGTGTGTATTTTAGTATAGTGTTAGCTAGTTAGTTATCAGAGCACTCCAGCAGAAATTTTCTAATACAAAACATAAGAAAGACTGCATTTTTTGTAATGATGAGAGAACATTTGGCCTATTTGTATCAATAGCAAATATTTTGGAATGCAAATAAAAGCGATACGTGTTTTAGCTTTTCATCTCACAAAAAAGCCAAATGTGAACTGTATACTTCATTGGCTATATTAATGTTAGCTAAGGTCTTGTTTATACCAAGGTATTATTTAGAAAATTATTAGTGTTAATTTGCACTATTACCAACAACATATATACTACATTAATTACAGTGACAATGTATTGTGAAATGTACAGTGAAATTACCATAGATTTTAGATAGATTTTAATAATGTATGTAAAAACACAAAACACGCTGCTTCCTAAATATTTTAGTTTTATGGCTTACGTGGCCAGAATTTCTATGACAAAGTCACTCTGTAACTGTCCCCCATAGAAAAAAATAACAATTTAAAAATCAAAACTCCTCTGTATTTCAGACTTTTTCAAAGAGAAGTTCTAAGTTGAGTAGGTTGGGTTTGGTTTGGGGTTTTTTTTTTTTTTGATTTTTCTTGATAAGAAGATGGGTAATTGCTTCAAACGGGAAGAGGATGGCTTTAAGTTACATCAGAGGAAGAAATTTTTCACTATGAGGGTGGTGAGGCACTGTAACAGGTTGTTGGGAAGTCATGGAGGCCCCATCCCTGGAAGTGTTCAAGGCCAGGTTGGATGGGGCTTTTTGAGCAACCTGGTTCAGTGGGAGGTGTTGTTGCCCATGTCTAGTTCCATGGTTGGAACTAGATCATCTTTAAGGTCCCTTCCAACCTAAACCATTCTATGAGTCTATGACTTCACTGAGCAGTCACCTTTGTTGTGTATTGTTGACTTTGCACTGAACTTTACTAAAATTCCACAGACTGACAATTTTGGAATCTTGCTTTCACAAGCAGTGTTGCCTTTTTTTATAGACGACATTTCTTAGAATTTGTTGTGAAGTCAGAGTGAATCTTCTACTCTTACTCACTCTGAATGCCAGTCCCTGTACATTTTCTATATACCAACATAAATGCAATAGTTTTCAAATAAAAAAGTTTAAAAACACTGCTGGTCAGATGCAAAAGTTTTAAAAAACAGTTTAATATTGTTTCTGTCAAGGAAAAAAAAAGGAGAGAAAGAGTGAGAACAAGAAATGAAATACTGTGAATGATGTACTTTTTGATGGTCATTCAACTTTTTAACAGAAAACTGCCTAAAGGACTCTGACATGGTCTTTTTCCTTCTTTGTCCTCAAGGGTTTGAATCTACTTGGTGTGAGGTTCCAAAGTCATCAGGGCAGACTTAAAGCATTCTCCTGCTTTTCTCAACAGACTAAATTGAGAGTGCCAGAATTCATTTCCCATGTAACCCTTGACAGCTGTCATTGAGAGAAAGCAATCTCCATCTACTCTTAACTGTGATTTACAACCGAGTCCCCAGGGTGAAAGGCAATCAGGGAAACTACTGCCTTGGTTCTGCATGCTGGCCAACTGAAATTCTTTTCTAAAGTACTCCTCACTGCAGACCTTCTTAACAACAGCACACTCGTCTATACATATACATTTAAAAATCTATAACTAATGTTACATTATGCAGGCATAATTCTGTTTACTTTTTAGCTTGAGGGATAGTATTATCTTGCATAATCATTTGTTAAAACTTCATATATGATGCAATAATTTTGTTGCACATGCATAAATTATGCATTCAGTGACTATTTTGTATTTTATTCATCACTGAGTTGGCTAAACAGATACTACTGGTACAAGAATGAGAACACTGTATCACACAGACAAATTGATACTTTGGGACTGTAATATATTCCTTGAACATTCCATATTTCTGGTCTGCATGAAGAATTAAGTTTTTCTGTTCTCCCTATTGCATGTCAAAGATAATTCAGTTAGAATTGCTTTGGGGTAGCTTTAGGGCAGCATATCTTCATGAAACAAAGTTCTTTTTTCTTAATTTCTAATACTGGCTTTTCAGAAGCTACCTTGGCAGGCTTACCCATTAAACCAAAGTTTCAATTTTAAGCAGGTTTTTTTTTTTTTTATTTTAATAATTTCAACTGTACAATAGGGACAGCTATTGTGAATGCTTGATAAAAATTAAACCTAGGGAAAGACTTAAGTAATACATAGGATGGAAATAATTTTTGAAAATAATTCTATTCATGAATGTGCAAAACCTTCAGTAAATGTGAGAATTTTGCAATATGCCTCAGATTTTTATTCTATTTCAACAGAATAGTTTGATATTGAAATTGGAAGAATTTGGCCAAATAGTTTCAATGTTGTGTTTCAACTAAGCCGAAGTATATTTAAGTGCAATCACAATGATTTTCACTAAATTGCAGTGGGAAAAACATTTTTGCTCTTGATTTTGAACAAATTCTGAAATATCATTTCACTGTTTATTTTACTGCTTTTTACTTTTGTGGTATTTTTATCTGTGCAGCATTTCACTGTTTATTTTTGTATAAAACAGTTTATCTCTTTGATCAAGAAATAAAACAGGTATTCAATATTACGGTTAAAGAAATAGTACTTTTCAGTATTCTGGAGTTCTCACAGCTCCGAAACGCAATTTCGACCTGACTGATAGTCCGTGGCAGGTTGTCTGTATTTTGGCTCGGAAGGCCCTTTTCTTTTTTTTAAGGTTTGTGCCTGTAGATGGCTACTATCCTCCCCATTCCAGCAAAAGAGAGTACCACGGCATCTGCTGCATTCCTGTCCCTCATTCCGAACTTCAGGCAAGGCATTGCTTTCCTCCCCAGAGCAGCCCTATCTCAGAGGCACTGTGTGAGCATAGCCAGCAGTGTTCTTCCCAGTTAAGCGATTGCAGAGCATTCATTTTTTCTTCACATAGACACTCAAGAAAACATAGTAATGACTTTTTAAAATGGCAATGATAGACAACCTCTAACTTAGGATATGATAAAGTCTAAGCTTTTAATCAGCCTGAAGTTTATCAAAATGACTTCATTTAAAGACTGCCCTGTGTTCTGGAGATGGGTGTTCTTTATCAGCCCTGTTAGTGGTTTGACAGTTTGAAGAGCAGAATTTCAGAAAAAAGGTGTAAGAGGTGTAAGATGCATACGAGCCTCTAATGTAGTCCTTAGTGCCTTCGATTACAGTGAACAGATTTGATATCAGAAACTGCTTTTAGGGCTGTTTGTTTTGTCCTGTTACTGTTTAATATATATAAAAAAAAAAAATGGAAAAGTTCTGTGTATCAGAGATAATTTATAAATCATGTTTATATTTTCTTATCAGCAAAAAACTGTCCAAAAGTCAGAAGCATGAAACTAGGGAAAAGTTCAGATTTATAGACAATCTTTGATCCAAAGGTATTGAACAAGTATAATAATGCTACCATGCCCTCTTGCCAGAGCTGAAAGTAAGGTGTGCAATTAAGCATCAAACTTTTTTGACTTTAATGGCTTCATAAGCACTATTGTAACTTTTATTTTCACTGATTCTGAACAATTATGTTATTTTAGCCATGGTACTATAAGTATAACCTGTTTGTATTTAACATCTAGAGCTCTAGAAAAGAAGTAAAAGGGTAAGAAACTTAATTCTCAGACAAAAAAAAAAAAACCCAAACACCCAAAAATCCTACCAGAAAATAAACTAAAAATATAAATTGCACGAAGGAAGATTCTTGCAAAAGAAATTTTGAGATCACAAGAAACTAAGTTAGGTAGACAAACAATATGAATCTTTTCCTATAGCTTGGAAAAAAATCCAGTAATATCTGTCTGCATGCAAATTTCTACTAGTTTTGTGTTTTCATTAATGAACTCACTGTAGAAGTATATGTACTCTTTAAGCTGCACATGGCCAATTTCTAACGCTATAGTACTGAGTTAAAACAAATGTGGATAATATTAAATGCAGGCTACTAAACATGCACCTGTACTGTGGATCTGTGTGAGAACAGTAAGGAGTCTTAGTTGCACCAGGATAAGATTTCTAATACAGAAATGTTTTAAATATGATTGATAAATTGATATTAATTCATCTTTGAACTATTACAGTTCTTTGGGTTTTCATTCCAGAGGATTTTTCAGTCATTAAAAACAATTAGCTTCCATAGTTTTTACCTGTATAGAGGTTATTTAATGAAAGAGCTGCTCTTGCTGGTAATCAAGATTGTTCCTAAAACAGGTAGATACCAGTAGAATGGAAAAGTGTTATTTTGCTGTAGTTACTTTTTGATATGCAGTTTCATTGCAAAATGGTGCACTGATGAGAGCATGGGGATGGGTCCCTGAAGACCTGAGCTCAGTTCTGCACCACTACAAATATTCCATATAACCTTGGACGTTAATTTGTGGTATGATGGGTCACAGTACTGATACTGTGCTTTTGTGAAGTTGAGGATCAAAACTTCATGACCATACGTTAGCAATTTTAGCTAAATAGAAAGATTGTGAAACAGTTATTTCTACATGTGAAATTAAATGTATCCATATTTTTAAATTAAATAATGTCTGGGCATGGGAACTTAATTTCCTCTACTAATTAAGAAGGTTCTCCAACAAATGTTTCATGTGAACCAAGTAGCACATACGCAGAAATTGTTTGGAGCATGGGCAGCAGGACTATTCCTGATGAGCAGTTCAGGGAAATTTGCCTCAGTCTGGAGGGTGGCAGAGCACAATGGCATAGTCATGCCCACTGGCTACTGGCCTCATGCCACAGAACAAGTGCTGGTATTCTTTACTTCATACCGATACAGATGTAACTTAAAATGTTAAGTATATATATCTATATATATAAATAAATATATAGCATAAGTGTTTGTGTGTGTATATGTATATGTAGAGAGCTTGAGTTTAAGGATATGTTGGTACAAGGCAATTTATAACTATGTAGAGGATGCAGCCTAGTTCCAAAAGCAGGAGCTTTACAGCAGCATCTACACAGCACTATGCCACATCTAATTGCTTAAGAAACAGGGTTAATTGGGATGCAGTGTGCATTGCTTCTGGGAGTTGTGCTAGTTTCTGTAACAAAGACTTGCACTGTGAATACAGGCAGATGAGGTCATTCAGATCTAGCGTAATACTTTGGTGAGGCTTCATGTGAGCAGGCTGTATGTTTTACAAACTTTCCTTTATGTCTCTGTTCTATAGTGATACTGTCGGTGAGAGAATTAGACTTAGGTGGCAGTGATTAGTAATAATGGGAAAAAGCAGTAAAAAAGAACAAAATAGATTTTTTTTGTGTAATATAAAAAGTATAAAGCATTTTCTCTTGATAGTACTCATAGAGAGATCCCCATAAGCAGAACTTTTCAGAGTTCTTCAAAGCAAGTACAGAGACATAGATGTCCATGTCCAAATCTTTCACGCTTCCAAAGAGCAGTGAGATTCTAGGACTTTGCATTTTTCCCTCTTTTATGGGATAGAAAAAGAGTCAAGAAGCAAAAAGCTATTTGTTTCTGTCAATGAAATCCCAGTGTAAACACAAATTTATTTAACCCGCACATATTTATGTATAACATTTATAAGGTTATAACACTAAGCTCAAATAAATTTTGGTAGTATGAAATATAAGCTAAACTGCTATAGTGTAAGCTAAATGTAACTTCACTGGTGAATTATTTCATAGGATTTACCATAAATCAGAATGGGAATTTTTTCAATTAGAAGACACTGTAGCTTTACTACTCCTCAGAAAAAAAAAAAAAAAATCAAGTATTTTCATCAGTCTAGATAATGTCTTATTAATGCTTTATGTATGTCATTGTAATACCTAATGTTTTTTAAATGTATTTTGCTTTTTTATGCAATTTTATTTTCAATGTTTTTAATAACAATCAGTAGATGGTAAACAGGTTTGCTTCATGCCAAAGAGTGTTCTCCCTCTTCCTCCACCCCAAAATATTACTTGTAAAATAATTTTTATGAAGGAAACATTTGCATTCATGTGGGATGTTCTTTAGACCTAAGTATATGCTTGTCTAGAATCCATTACAAGATTGAAATAATGAACATTTAATACTTTAAAGATCTAGGCTTTAGAAGAGATTTTACCTGTTTTTCACCGAAAATTAAATTTTATTGGATTAGTATTTCTTTAAAATCCTGATACTTTTTAGCTCATTGAATAAAATATTCTTTCAATGAATGAACATTTGCAGAAGCTGACTTTTCTAGTGTATTAGCTAATCAGTAAATTTAAATTATATGTAGGATAAAACTTAACCTTTTGAAAAAAAATATTATTTCAAAGTAAAAAAAAAAGTGTTATTTCAACTAAGTATGTTTTTTATTTTAATTTACTTTCCTTCACATAAAAAACACATAAAATACCAAACTAAGACTACCAAGAGAACGATATAAAATTCCTCCAGTTTCTCTTTTATCTTCAAACCGCTTGTACATCCAAGACTAGTACAAGAACTAGAGCAAAATCATAATATTATTTTCAAAGCAAAAAGATCTAGAGACTTACTTAGGAGTTAACATATCTGATATTTAAGTGAAATAAAACCCACAAAGGATATCAAATAGACCACAATCACAAGCTGCTAGTGAAGTAACAAAATAAACACTGTTAGACATTATTTATGATATTTCCATTATGCATCAGTTTATGCTGTTTGTCTTATAGTGGTGAACTGTTCTGATCCTGGCTTCGTGGAAAATGCAATTCGGCACGGACAGCAGAATTATCCTGAAAGTTTCAAATATGGAACAAGTGTGGCATACCATTGCAAGAAGGGCTTTTATCTGTTGGGCTCATCTGCTTTGACCTGTAAAGCAAATGGCTTATGGGATAGATCACTACCAAAGTGTTTGGGTAAGTATTCATTCTGTTGGATTAACATTAAAGAGTGGTGCATGATTTTGAGTCATGATAAACTGAAAAAAATATCATCTGTTGAGGAACAAAACTGGACTTTAGGATCAACGTATTGCAAATTGTACAGCTCAGTAAGAAAATAAGACAAGATGTCATGCAACTTGTTATTATTGAAAATGGGTTTAGAGTGAACTTTGGAGCTATGATTTCAAATGCCAGAAAGTTAAGATTGATTTTCCTTTTGGTATATTGTTAAGATACCTGAAAACAGCTAGGGAAATCTAAAATTATTATTTATAAATTATCATTTAGATTGATAGTCTAAGACTATCATTAGTGCTTATCTCAGAATTATGTTTTTCAGGCGTATTGAAGTGTGTATGTGAGAACAAATCTATGTAATAGATTAGAAGCGTGACCAGCAGGGCACGGGAAGTGATTCTCCCCCTCTACTCTGCGCTTGTGAGACCCCACCTGGAGTACTGTGTCCAGCTCTGGAGTCCTCAACATAGAAAGGACATGGGACTGTTGGAACAGGTCCAGCGAAGGGCCACTTAGATGATTAGAGGGATGGAGCACCTCTCCTATGAGGACAGGCTGAGAGAGCTGGGGCTGTTCAGCCTGGAGAAGAGAAGGCTCCGGGGAGACCTGATAGCAGCCTTTCAGTATCTGAAGGGAGCCTACAGGAGAGCTGGAGAGGGACTCTTTGTCAGGAAATCTAGTGCTAGGACAAGGGGTAAAGGTTTCAAATTGGAAGAGGGGAGATTTAGATTAGATATTAGGAAGAAGTTCTTTACTGTGAGGGTGGTGAGGCACTGGAACAGGTTGCCCAGAGAGGTTGTGGAGGCCCCATCCCTGGAAGTGTTTAAGGCCAGGCTGGATGGGGCTTTGAGCAACCTGCTGTAGTCAGAGGTGTCCCTGCCCATGGCAGGGGGGTTGGAACTTGATGATCTTTAAGGTCCCTTCCAACTCTAACCATTCTATGATTCTATGATTAATGTCATACAGGAAGATTTTGCTGAAGAGCGTGTTTTTGTAACATCACTTCACGCTTCCTCCATCACTTTTTCCTGAGGGGGGGGGAAGTTGTCTGGTGTTTCCTATAGACAATTCAGTGAGCTTCAAATCTCTAGAAAAGAACAGTTTGGCCGACTTCCATTTTCACTGAGATGTTTTTCTTCTCTGATGACTATTAATTTTCTGACACTAGATTTCTGAATTACAATGCTGTTATAGGAAATAGATGAAATGAAAGTATAATTTGCTAACACATCAGGTGATTTTAATGTTTTTGCTTTACAGAATTGTGATTCTTTACTTAGATGATTTATGTTAGAATTTGTATTTATATGCCGATCAGATCAATAAATGTAACTAGGTTAGTGAATTTGTTTCTTTTTTATGCTTGCTTTCTTCCTACTTCTGTGTATCTAATATCCACATGAACCAAGCAGGGTTTCTTTTGTTTTCACAGCAATCTACACTTTCAATATCTATCAATAAGAGCTATAATCTGAAATCTGAGTTTATTTATATTTCAATGATAAAATAATTGAGCAAAACACAACATTTTAAATATAAAATAGCTGCATAAAATTGTTCATTTGGGAAGAATATTTTACTGATGCAAGCATGTGCCTCCGTTTTTCTTTCTTAGAAAAAACATTATGAAAGTCCATGGCCCAACTTTGTCCGTGATCTCTTCCTACTTTCAGGACTGGGGTTTCAGTGTGAAGGAAGAGTTCTTATGCAAAGGGCAGAAGAGGATAGGGAATCTAAATCACCTAGAATAGCTACCTATCTTTCCACAGCAAGTGTTTTGGAAGTTTGATAGCATTTACATGGCTTTCTGTTTTTAACCAGAGCTCAAGGAAACTCATAGGTGTCCTTTCCCTCAGAACAGGAATTCCTGACTTTGCTCTGGGGACTATTAATTGAGGCCGTGGGAACTTTCAAATGAGCCTGGGACGTGCCTACACTCCTCAGTCACCTACGGGATTAGTTGCTACTAATTTGCTGCTGATGGACTGAAACACTGTCTGAATCCTAAATATCACCAGGACAAATTTAACATTCTTTTCCCTAACAAAAACTCAGTGAAATGAATAGGGCTCTTTCTGTGAGAAAGATCTGTTTATCTATTCACAGATGAAGTCAGTCTTTTCAAGTAGTGTGAGAAAGATTTAATTTTCAATGGTTATCAGTGATAATTTCTTCTTTTGCAAGAGTAAGATTGTTTTTGGTGATAGGGCAAAGTGCTTGGAGAGGCAGGTGAGATAAATTTTGAACCCAAAGTGGACACAGTGTTTACCATGAACAATTCTAGTTCAAGAGTGAAAAAATAGAAACACACTGCTCTTTTATATGCAAGGCAATACCTATGAGTGTCATTGCTTAAAAATGGATGCTTCTTTTCTTCTTCGTAATCTGGGAAAATTTCATGGTACACACTATAAATCATTATACAGACACATTAAGGTGACCTGGGTATGGTTTTCTTCCAAAAACTCTAATCACCCACTTCAGCTCTTTCCAGAATTGTGGCAGGACTAGCATTTGTGTGGTACTTAAGCAAGCTCATTAAGGTAACTGATCTGGCTGAAAACTAACCACTTTTTTTTATTGTGGGAGTACTGTTCAGCCAGATCAGCATTCTGATTTGGTTTACCATTTGCTACATGAATGCTTAAGTCAGCCCAAGGAAAGCAAGAGAAACACACAGCAGTGAAAGAGTGGTGGTCAGGGCCATGCCTCTTGCAGAATTCCATTGCGTGGTCAGTTTGACATTATCATGGGACCCAGTAAAACACAAATAATTTTGATGTCTGTCAAGAGTAACAGTCATCAGAATAACAGTCTTTTTTTTTCTAAAAATATGTTTGACCCATAGATCATTCACTCAAGTAACTTATAAAGCTGCTCCAGTTCAATTGCTCCGCTTAAGTGTTGCCTGTTTAAGTTGTGTGACTGTTTATTAAAGTTAAATAAAATTTATTTTCTTTGTCTTTAATTTCTCTACTGGATGACCTAAGTTTTAAACAAAAAGCATTCAGAATTTGATTTCTAGTTCACCATAAAATGACTTATGTTTCCTCATATAACAGATCTGAACTACTTGTTTGCAAGTAATTCTGTGCTAAACCTGTTAATCTTAATTTTTCTCAAAGAAAATTAACTTAAGCATAAATATGATTAATAATTTACAAAAATTATCAGCAATCCATTTTCCTTTTGCTCACTTTAGTGCAACACATTGCTATAATAATACTACAGATGAAGCTTTTTTATTTCTCTATATTGTCAAAACTGTATCTAGTTATTGTATAGATATGATGAAGCTACTTACCATTATCATACCTGTAACATATAAGCACATTGCAACATTAACCTTATTTGGTTTCTTCTTTCCTAGCCTTAACAGAAATAATGTGTATTATTTGTAGTGAAGGACAGTGAACGGAAATGAATGAGGAAAGGGCTCAGTGTATTTTTCAGGGAAAGGGTAAACTGGATGGGTTATTTTTACATGTAGTTTTATGTTTAATCTTACCAATGACCAGTAAATCATCTATAGCAACAGCAAAACTGAAGATATGAAGGAGTTGAAATCCAGACAGAAGTTTTGTTGAGTGGAACCAGCCTCATATGTAAAGGTTATAATAAGTTTTTTCTGTGTCATGAAAACGTCTTATAATATTGTGCTCTTTCCTCTGTTAGCCATTTCTTGTGGACATCCTGGGGTACCTGCCAATGCAGTTCTTTCAGGAGACAAATTTACATATGGCTCCATAATTCACTATTCTTGCACAGCGGGTCGAAGGCTCATAGGAAATTCTACTAGAGAGTGCCAAGAAGATAGCCACTGGAGTGGTACTCTCCCTCACTGTTCAGGTACTTGTACCAACCATCATCTGGATGTCACCTTCTGTCACATGGATAAGGCTATTCTCAAGCAATTTTTAACTAGCCAGATATTTTGTTTGTTTGTTTGTTTGTTTTGTGGTTCCCCCCCCAAAGTATATTTTAATTTCACCAGTAGCCATTCAGCTGAATTAAAGCCATTTATTGACATAGTCTCATATGTTGTCCCATTTTCTTTGTCATTACTTCATAAATTTACTCTTTAGGTAGATGCTCTGGTTGTATACTGCAGCATGTAGAAGCCACAAAACACTATTTAAAACCTGGTATGGTTCAGCTTAAAAAGGACGCATGTATTAAATTTTATTTTTATGAACGCTGTTTTGTGTAAACAAAGGTTTTCACATAGGAAAATGTTTATTAAAAAATGCCACAGCAAAGGTATGAGATGGTAAACTTCATACATTATGTTCCTCTTTTCACTTAGAGACATATTTTTTATTAGTGCCACAATGTGCAAACACCATAAACCTCTCTAATGTTCTTGGTGCTGTCAGGAAGTACAGGAATAGTTTATTCTCCCCTAGACTAACTGCACAAATTTAGAAGAAGCCGTAAAACATTACACAGTTTTGTTGAAGTCAAGAGCTCATACGAGGATTGGCTACTAAGGACATCCATGGTGTATTAATAAATTTTGTAAGGGAAACAAGTCTACACGCTTCAGTATATAAGAAAACAAATACCTCACAGGTTTAAGAAGAAAATTTCTTAATGAGAAAATTTTTCCATAGTTCCACATTATAGAATCTTCTTATAACTTCACTTCAGCTCTTGGACATGCCCACTGTTGGGCATGTTGATCTGATACAATATGGTTCAATTCAGATTTGGCCTAATTTAAGCAGGTGGAAGGTATTTAAATTCTCTACTTTGAAAAAGCTCTAAATAAGTGTTCATTGAAAATAGTCCATTCAGAAGCTGATCCTTCAAGGATGGTGAGTAGTATTTGAAACACTGAGGAAAGGAAGTGAATTTAAATCACTAATGTTTCTTTTCTGTTCTCTGCTGCTCGAGGAGGATATCGTTTACTTAGGAGTCTTCTCACACTGCTGGATCTCACTGCCGTCGTGGTCTCTATGCCTAGACCAGAGTTTAACAGTATAGGTGTGGACAGAATACACCAGCTGGCTTCAAGACACTCACAGCGTTTACAGAAAGGAACTCTGTGTCCAAATACTGTAGGGTAGGGTGGCAAGGGCAATCTATTCTGGAATAAGGTAGTACTAAGCAAAGTGGACAAAACCGAAGCCCGCAAGTTAGGTTTGAATTCAAGAACTGTGTCTTTTATGAGGAGGCATGACTGTATCCAAAGTGTGTGTCTCAACCTTGCTATACTGAAAACCTGCCACATGCATAACCATCTTTTTAGACTTCAGAAAATTTTCATTTCTAAAACAAAATTTTGTGTTTTCTCAAAGTTTTGCTATTGTTATTCCCTTTTTCAAGATTTAGTCCTTCACCTGAGAGGGTGTGCCTATGGTGAAAAAGCTATGTAAGAAGATGTAGACATCAACCTACGGAATTATTTATGCATATTTTGAAAAATACAGAAACCATAGTTTTAATAGAAATTCAGTCTAGATGTATAACTTAAAAATAGAGAACAAAGGATAATGTTACTATGAACCACAATTTAGACACGGAGGGATTTAGGAGAGATACAATTTTATGTCAAAATTTATAATAAATTGTTGATATTGAAGCCATACTTCCTTGACCATCTTGGGTAGCATTTCCTGTAGCAGACACTTTATCTGATAAGGAAGTTAATTGGTTCATCAAACCTATGAGGATATGTTTGAGGTCTGTTTTGCAGCATCTTTTTTCTCTTCTACAATTCTAACCAATACTTGCATATGTATTTAAAGTATAAGGAAAATTATGAGGTGTCCTTTCCATTCTTGACAGGCACAAAGGGCCGGGTACCATTTAGTCTTTCATGTGGATGTATGTATTTCAAATATATTTCTTAATAAACTTGGATATGGTTCCCTTCACTCTTGCTGTTGCTAATTCTTGTTATTACAAGTTGTTAGCAGAGAAGTTGAACAATAAAATACAATTCGTAGAAACCTTTTTTTATGTCAAAAAGACAACAAATTTGTTAAACTGACAAAAAATGACAGGGATACTTTCTGTGTTCACAATTGTCTTTTATCTTTTCTTTATATAAAATTGTATGTTTAGGTCTGCATAGGTCTGTGATAAGAAGTAGGCTAAATGGCATTATTTTCATCTTTGGCTTTGGTTTCATGCCCTTGCACTGGAAGTAAAGTGATTAATTGTAACAGAAACAATGTGGTTAATAGTACTATCCACAAGAGAGTATCTTCACTACCACTAGATTTGCACATAATGTCTCTGCCAATAATTCTGCTCTGTTGTGTTTTACAGGAAATAATCCTGGCTATTGCGATGACCCAGGAGTACCAGCTCATGGGTCTAGACTAGGGGATGAGTTCAAAATAAAAAGCCTGCTACGTTTCTCATGTGAAATGGGTTATCAGCTGAGAGGATCTGCAGAGCGAACATGCCTGCTTAATGGTTCCTGGTCAGGTATACAGCCTGTGTGTGAAGGTAGGTATTGATACCATCGGCATTTCTGACACTGTTGAATGATGTTTACTAATGACATTTTATTCTTTAGTTAAAAAGAAATTCTGTGCCAGAAATAAGCTTTCATATTGCCCTGCAAAAATTTGATATAAAAGAGTTTGCAAGCAGTTCATGTTTTGCTTCAAAACCTACATACAAACTGATAAAGTTTTGGAGTATATATTTATAAGAAGATTGTAAGAAAATAATTCTAGGTGAACAAATATTGAGCCTGAAAATAGAGAATAGATACCTAAGTTAAATGTAAAATTAAACAAATGCTTCTGATTGAAAATATGAAAACGGAGTGATAAATAAATCTGTCATCCATCTTCTAACAATACAATATTTTCATCTTCTCTTTCTATGTAATGTCTATGCACCAAGGACTGAACAGATGGTAAAATAATGTATTCTTAACTAGTGTATAAATAAATGTCTATTTCTCTGCATAAGTTACACTATTTTTTATGAAATATACTATTTTTATACTAGCTCTTTCACAAGAAATGCAACAGAGAATATTTCTGGAAATCATTTTTCAGAATAAGAAAGAAAATATAATGAATTTTTACAATTTTTATGCACTGTCAGAATTAGAAAGCAGTAATGGAAGACTTTAGATTTAGTTTTAAAATAACTTCTTTTCAAGGAATGTTTGAAAAGTTACTTTAATTCATTGGAGTTGATGGATTCTGTAGTATCAGTTGTCTGCTATACTAAATGATAAAATGGAAGATAGGACAAAATATTTTTAACAAATTTGTTGTATTTGTTCACCTAGGGATTTTATCACAGTAACCTCTTCTAACAGTTGTTCTTTTGCAGTATTCTTCAGCACAGACTAATCTTCTGTCAGTGTAGATATCACCATAACTGTATGAAAAATGGCAGTGGGCACAGGATCTGTATTTTCAGCAGAAAATTGAAGTTTTGCAATGTCCTTCTTTCTTCGCTTGCATGAAGACATTAAGTATAGTAGGACAGCAGCACTCAGTGGCAATTAGCGGTGTGAAATACCAGTGTTTTTTCTTTATCTTTTTGCTTCAACCTTCTGTTTTCAGAAAAAAAAACCCCAACAACAAAACCAAACAAACATGAAAACCCCAAGCCACACAGAAACAAAGAAAAAAACCCCTTTCATTCCATTTTTCTTTTCCTTGAATTGTTTCCTGTTTAGTATAAATAAGAATGAGATTAGGAGAATACCTTTTAACCCCTACAAGTTCAAGTTCCACCCTACTGATTTTTTCTCTTCAGTGTTTGAAAGTTTTATAAAAAGTGAATAAGACTTAATTAAAACAAAGGCATTTAGGTATTATTCCAAACATCAATAATAGTCATTTTTATTTGGCAAATTTTGTTTATTTTAATTAATCCTATGATCTATAACTATTAGATTATAACTATTATGCTGGGGTCATCTAGCTGGGGCTCCTGTTGGACAACAAGTTGAACATAATCATCAATGTGAAAAACTAACACTAGACTCTCCCAAAACCCAGCATGTCATCAGAGTAAACTACTGTCAAATCTCAGATGTATGAAGCTGAGACATAATCATTGCCTTAATGTATAGCTGCAGATGCCAGTAGGATACAGAGGCCAATGCAGAATGTCTGTTCTTTTCTTGATCCAAAAAAGAAATAGACAGAAATTCACCATTTATGCATTTTTACTGTTGAAAGAGGAGACATTGAAAGACAAAAAGAGGATAGAAAAATGTGCCCAAAGGCAAAAACAGATGCACAAGTCTCTCAGAGAGTTCTGAATAAGCTTTCTTCTCTCCAGTGACCATATTGGGTGGAGCAGAACAAGCAGTGCAAACTATCTGAAACAGTAATTGAAAAAAACCCCACAAAATGAAACAAATGCAATTAAAGAAATCACATTAACAAAGAGAAATAAGTTACTAACTCCAGAATATACCTATTAAACGTTTTCTTAGTAAGACTTGCTGTAGCTTTTTTAAAAGGTAGGCTCTTGACCTACTTTTTTTTTTTTTTCCAGTTAGTCACCTGTCATGGAAATATTGATTTTTCTTAACCTTTTCTTCACAGCTGTATCTTGTGGAAATCCTGGCACCCCAGCCAATGGTATGATAATATACACGGATGGAATATTATTCTCCAGCTCAGTCATTTATGCCTGCTGGGAAGGTTACAAAACTTCAGGGCTAACTACTAGACATTGTACTGCTAATGGGACATGGACTGGCACTGCTCCAGACTGCACAGGTAAGAAATAAAATTTCTTCCTCTAAAGCTTTAAAGTAGTAAGTCGTCCAGCCTTCCTACTGAAAATCATTATTTTGTTAGATAAAATAATACCTTTTTGCCCAATTTATCCGTATTGTAATACATTAATATTTTATGTATCTAAAAGCACATGCCCTTCTAATACATGCTAGATGTTTCTAGAAGTATCTTTTTAAGATGGATACATAGGTAAATTTTCTGTATTTGTTTACCTCATGATTATCAACATTGAAAATATAATATTATTCCTAAGGAAGGATGTTCCTCTTGAGTTTCCTTTACCTTTTTTTTTTTTCTTTTCTTTTTTTTTTTTTTCTTTTTTTTATCTGGCTTATGTACAGAGGATGAAATTTTGGTAGTTCTAAATCAGAGTTTACCTAATTGGATACATTACTGTGCCAGTTTTTACGGAGAGCCAAATGAGTCAGATCTAACTGACAACTATCCTGCTAAGGACCAAGAAGCAGGGAGCAGTGGGACTGGGCTACTCCATCAGGGAAAGCAAGCAGGGAGCAGAGGGGTGCTACAGGGCCAGCAGGGCCAGTGGCTTCACTGGCAAGTACGTCAGTACAATGATAGAAAAAAGAGGAGGAATTTCATAACTCTGCTAGAATTGCATTGCACCATCAACATTAGACATAATGTGACAAAGATCCCAATATGAAAGAAGAAAAAATTGTCAAAACTACCACTACAATCAACAGCAGCAGTAGAGCATACCAGCTTAAGTTAGTGTATTTAAGGAACACGATACTTGGCCCATGCTATTGCACTGCCTCAAAAATATGGCTTTTTAGCTAAAAATTAAGATTACATTTTTGATTTAGTGTGAAATATATTGATCGGAATTTTTCATGTTTTGGACACTTCAAAAAAAAAAGACGTTATCTGTAAATAGGTTCATGTTTCATTACATGTTTATTGAAAAAACCCACTCCTTTTTCTTCTTTTCTTCACCAGTGATCAGCTGTGGAGACCCAGGTGCATTAGCAAACGGCATTCAGTTTGGAAATGATTTTACCTTTAATAAGACAGTCAGCTATCAGTGCAATCCCGGATACTTGATGGAGCCTGCCGGCTCATCTACCATGCGTTGTATAAAAGACAGCACTTGGAACCAGAGTAAACCAGTTTGCAAAGGTGTGCTTTTGAACTTAAAAAGTTTACAAATACTGTTTTGGTACTATAGGTGAAATTCACTAAGCAGTGTCTTTATTTATAAAAAATTGTCAAAACTTTGTCTGGGACAATTAACATACAAATGCAACTAAAACATTTAGGTAAGTATTTGTGTAAAATTTGTATTTATTTTGCACATATGCTGTGGTATAATATCAGTCTAAACAGTGACATTAATGACTACAATAGAACCAAATCACTCTGCAGGGAAGATTACCAGTGCTCAGTTTAAAATGCTAGAAATGAAGTACTCGCTTTCCTTTTGTGCCCCTTTTATCTTGGATTGGATAGCCAAAATTCTGTAAAGGGATCCTGTGAACCAAACTTTCTATAAAAGATTCCCATGTTGCAGTAGTGTAGTCATCATAAATAACCAAAAAGATGCTTCACAAATAGCTAATTACAAGTGCTAACATAAAGGTCATAGTTGGCATGAGGCTGAAAGGCAAATAAAGTAGCCTGGTAAAAATTATTAGCACTACTACAGCAACTCAGGGAGTAAATTTAACAGCCTAGGGCATCTTCTGCTTATAAAAGGCTTAGGCTGCCAACTCATCCTGCACCACTTTAAAGTGATGTTGAAGTCTAGCCTGCTAATTAAATTTTGGCATATGTAGGTAGTCAACTGACCACATTTTCTGCTGTAAAAATCACTGACTGAGTGATTTTACGGTTGTGCTCTTTGTTGAAAGAACTGATGTGTAAATGTAAACTTGGTCATTACAGATGTCATCATTCTGGGCATTCTTTCAGAAGCTGGGAAACATCAAGATATTTTTTAAGAGTCTTAGCTACTAATTACCGACAAAGTCCATTGTGTGCAGAAAGCTTTAGAAAATAAACACGTGAACGAGCAAAGTCCTACTAAGGGCTTTAAATAGTGCTGCAAAATTAGTTTAAAATAAAATGCAAGTGTTTAGACTCATAGACTCATAGAAACATATTTATTTAATTTTTATTTTTTTTTACCTAGCTCAGTAGCTAGCTCAATAACCCATTTCCAACAATGATCAGCAATGAATATGTAGGGAAGAGGTTCAGAACTAGGTAAGCTATAGACTCTTCTTGCTTCCAGCAACCTAGAGCTCAGGGACTTCCCAAACCCAGAGGTCATATTTTTGTATTTAAATTGGTTTTCTGTCTATTACTGTCCACTTTGTCAACACAGGAATGCTTTGTTGGAACTGAGCAGTAAGAAATATTTTTGTTAGTTTCAAAGGTATGAGTAAGTATTACGTTGTAATCTCCTAAACTTAATAAAATCTTGAAATTATAACTTTTATTTCTGTGACACAGCTATTACCTGTGGCCCCCCTCCACCAGTACTCTACGGGAAAGTGGAAGGATCTGATTATCGCTGGGGTGCCAGTGTGAGTTACAGCTGTGCAGAAGGCTATCAACTATCTAACACAGCTATTCTCTCCTGTGAGGGTCGAGGAATTTGGCGGGGAGACATCCCACAATGTTTGCGTAAGTTTTCAGGGTACAGTTGTGTTGGGCTTCACCAAAGCTACAATCAGTTGTCCTGGGCTACAATCAGTTGTCTCAGGCTACTGTCAGTTTCTCCCAGTTTAAAAAGGATTCAGCTAGCATATGGACTACTGCAGGACTCTCCCTCCTTCTTCCAAAAAGCATGCCTCATTATGAAATTGAGTGGTTGTGCCCATTTCAGGTCACGGTCTTCTTCCTTTTCCCAAAAGTCACCTCCATCTCTTACTAATTGGACCTATCACCATTTGCCTTACTGAAAATCTTTTTGAACGTTCTGAATTCGACTTGTGGTGAGCATGATTAAAATTTTCCCTTACACTTGTTGGTTTTTCTTCCCAATTTCCATTAACAGGCAAAAACATAGATCCTTAAGCTCTCCTTTCTAAATTCTTTTTTCTTTCCTGAAGGCGAGAATATGCCCTCATACCTTGCTTGCATTTTTTTTCAGCTTCCTCTAAAACTGGCAACTCATCTCTTTCAGTGCTTGAAATCGTAACAAACATTTTCCCTTTTACTTAATTAAGGCAAAAATTTGCAGCCTACTCAGATGAGGGTGACTGATGTGAAAACTGGATACATTTTGAAATATTACAATATAACATTGTCTACTTTGAGATTACTTTATCATCGAAATCTAATCAGCATTTAAGTGTCTCAATTAAAAGGTCAATTTTTCAGGTTAAGTTTTATGCTTATAATAACTATAACAGTGACAATTAGTTTTAAATTGCTGTCAAGAATTTATCTGAGCTACAATCCTACACAGATAAATGAACATAGCATTAGTACTCATATTCAGTATACCTGACTTGCGCATTAAAAATGCAGAATACTTCAGTTGAAGCATGTGCAGCTGTTAATAACTTTTTTTTCCTTTCTTTTTTTTATGTATTAGCTGTGTTTTGTGGTGATCCTGGTACTCCAGCAGAAGGACGCCTTAATGGAAAAAGTTTCACCTACAGATCTGAAGTTAGTTTTCAGTGCAGACCCCCTTTTATTCTGATAGGCTCTTCAAGAAGATTCTGCCAAGCAGATGGTACTTGGAGTGGAATTCAGCCAACATGCATTGGTAATAACTACCACTACGTATGCTACGTATGCTGTTTCTACTGAGAATATTCTTGATAAACTATTACACGATCATAAATAGTGGCCAGCAGGTCAAGGGAGGTGATTCTGCCCCTCTACTCCACTCTGGTGAGACCCCATGTGGAGTACTGTGTCCAGCTCTGGAGCCCTCAGCGCAGGAAAGACATGGATCTGTTGGAGTGGGTCCAGAGGAGGGCAACAAAAATGGTCAGATGGCTGGAGCACCTCTCCTGTGAGGACAGGCTGAGAGAGCTGGGGTTATTCAACCTGGAGAAGGCTCTGGAGATACCTTATAGCAGCCTTCCAGTATCTGAAGGGGGCTTACAGGAAAGATGTGGAGGGACTCTTTATCAGGGAGTGTAGTGATAGGACAAGGGGTAATGGTTTTAAACTGGAAGAGGGTAAATTTAAAATAGACAATAGGAAGAATTTTTCATTATGAGAGTGGTGAGGCACTGGAACAGGTTCCCCATGGAAGCTGTGGAGGCCCCATCCCTGGATGTGTTCAAGGCCAGGTCGGATGGGGCTTTGAGCAGCCAGGTCTAGTGAGATGTGTCCCTGCCCATGGTACAGTGTTTGGAACTAGGTGATCTTTATGGTGCCCTTCCAACTCTAACCATTCTGTGATTCTATGAAATCTAGCAATTAGCTTTCCAAATATAGCAAACATCTATGTAATATAAAAAGAACTAGATAAATAAGATTATATTTTGAGTATAAAAATTTTAGGATAAACACAATCACATATGAAGTCATTTGTAAATTTACATGATTGCTTGTCTACTGGAAATGTAAAATGTCAGTAAGTGCAAGCGCATAAATTTGTTCCATCTATTTTTAGAATCTTTTAGATACGCAGAAGACTCTGGCAGATTAAAGACTAGATTCTGTCACTGGAGAGTTAAAGGCACTTGTCAGAATCAATTCTAAATCAAAAAGCTTTTGGGCCTTTGTGAAAGTGGCTTGTATAGTTCAAAAGGATGAAGCGTGCTGGGTCTGATCTTTTGAAATTCGGATAAACTTCCAAGTACTAGCAGTTTCTCATTGACTGATGTGCAACTGATAGGCTTTTCATATGTTACATAACCAGAATAACTAAGAGAAATGCTGGACACCTGTAACTCCCACTGACATAATTTGATCCAGCTTGGGGTGATTTACTAGAGAAAATAATTTTGTTGTTATATTAGAAAAATCGTCTTTGATATTTCTAAACAAACACATTCAGATATAGATTGTAGCCCATTTATATATTTTGCTGTGGCTGAGATGTTGCTATGTGGAAGAGCTGGGGTGGGCACTGTGGAAAAGGTGGCAAGTATGATTGTTGAAAGTAGCCTCTGTTTGTAAATTAAGACATTAACACTCAATACAATGATTTCAAAACTCCTTCTGTCCATAGTTTTTATGAACTCCTTCTGTCCATCTTGTAACAGAGGCAAGAAGGTTTGCAAAAGCTAAATCTCAGATCTACTGTGAAGAATCACATTTGAAAATGTCATAATGGCATTTCTATTTGTATTTTATATAGCATACCATAGAAGCACATGGAAAATACTCCATCAAAGACATAAGCTTTTCTTTTACATCATAGGGGTTTTTTTTGCTATCATGAAAGGAAAATATTAGAACATCTAAAATATTTACAGTACTGTTAAGCAATTTGAAAATTTAGATCAATGAACAGTATCTAGAACTACTCCTAGAAGTACCATAAGATGGCAAATGATAGCAAGCTTTTCTATTTCTGAATATTGATAATTTCCTTAAAATGCTTTGAGAAGTCTTCCTTTTTTCCTCACTATTTCTTCAGATGAGACATACCTTAAAAAGTCAGTTCAGTTTCATATGTCTATTATTAGCAATGGCATTCCAGCTGATAACAGTTTGTAAAAAGTTCTTGAGCTGTTTAAGCAGCTCAAGGTCAGAAGTGTGTTTGTTTTTTATTCTCACACGTTAGGTCAACATCCACCTAACTTTTGGAGCCTTTGGTAAATATCAGTCCAGTTGAATTGTTATGCTCTACTAATGGTCAACATTGAAAATGAGACTGAGAGTTGACCGAGAGTGAAATGACATATCACATTATTGTACGTGATAAGTTCAATTTTCCCTCTACAGAAAACTAAAAATTGTTACGGATTAAGCACAGTCCCAAGTTGTGTCAATTGTAATGCAGTCTCAGCACAAAAGTAGACTTGGTTGCCAGGAGGGAATCACATAGCACAGAAAGGTCCGGTAGATCAAGTCCTGTGCTGTCTATCCGGTGGATGTGACTAAGCAACCCCAAAGGAAATATACCATCAGAATGTGAAGTGAACATTGCTGCATCAAAAATGGTTTCAGGCTGCTTTAAATTACACTCACGAAACTCACCATCATCTAATTAGTTATCCTGTATTGACATACCTTTTTTTGTGGGGGGACTGTCTGTCAACAACGGAGGTAGTAGTCCATTTGAAACTTTTTTTTTCTTAGTGACGTAGAAAAAATTCTATCAAAAAATTAAGAATTTTAGTTGCTATAAGAAAGCAGGTTGGTTTTGGTTTGGGGTTTTTTTGGGTTTTGTGTTTTTTTTAGAAATCTAATTTAATCATTAAGCTGTTCATTGGGAAAGAAAAGATTTCCATCTGCATTGTGAATAGTGGGATATACTTTGTATTCAAAAAGGTTTAAAAGGATAAGCTTAGCAAAAGTTAATGCAATCCTAACTCAAAAGTCTACACAGCCCAGGATACCTGCAAAAAACACCTTAAATAATGGTAATGTACTGAAACAAAGCACTGTGATCTATCTTGGAAATTTAATTGGAAATACAAATGTAATATATAGAAATACACACATTCCATTAAAAAATTTAATTCTTGTCGTCTCTAGACATTGATGAAATGACTTAATCTTTGCATACGGTTTTAGAGTATTCTTTTCATACCATAATAATATCTGTCATGTTTCACATTTTACATTAGATCCAGCTCACAATACGTGTACGGATCCTGGTACTCCACATTTTGGAATACAAAACAGTTCGAGAGGTTATGAGGTAATTCTTTCTTTTATTTATTAGCTTTCTAAAATGAAGATGCATTTAATAATTACAAATAGATTTAATTATCTGTAGGCTTAAATGTCTGATGTAAACCTTAGGAAATTTCCACTCCTTTTTAATAAAAACTCATGCTTCATTCCAAGGTTTTGGGGTTTTTTTTTTGAACATACAGTTTAAAGAAAGAACTTCTAACCCTGCAATATATCATGTGTTCAATCCTTTAGGAGACTTCAGTAGGGAGGACTATTTATAAATTGATTACCTAATATGATATGACATGATATAATTACTTTGCCTTATGATCATAATTCCTTCATACATTGATGAATAGTCAGTAAATACCTAACAGCCAGAAATCTGTCTGATCCAAAGGCCATGTAGTCCTCGACAAAAAAAGTCAGCAAGCGGCTTTACTAAATTAGCAATTCATGTTACATTTTATTCAGTCAGAGAAGATAAAATTATTCTATGTGTTGGATCCAGGTTCTCTGTAATGAATGTCCTTTCTATAATTTCCAAATCCCTCAAAGGTTATTAGTTTATTGAGTGACAGTCAGAAAAGTGACCGAGGAAATAAAAGTAGATGCAACAATGACCAATCCACAGTCATTATATATACTATTAACCTCATATGGATAGATTTTTCAGGTATAAATATTTGAGATCGGAATCTAAGACATGTTGTTTGGGTTTCCTGCTTATTTCTGAACCTAGGGTAGTGTGCCACGTGGCATTACAATCAAGTTAGTAGGACTGTTTTTCAAAAAAGTCCGTTCTGTAAGTGCCTGTGGTTATTGGTACCCTCCCTCTTCCGCAATTGTGCTGTCTGTCATTGCTGTGGCTGTCAACTCTTTTCTCTACCTTCTGCTCCTGCCTGGCTTGCAGATGCCGAGGCACTGCTCCCCTAGCCACATCTTGTGGCCTCACCCCTAAGGTGATTCTTCTTCTAGTAACAGGTGTAGTTGTTTTTTCTGTCTGTTGTCTCATCCTGACACTGTACCTGTCCCCATCAATCACCTCAAAACCAACTCTAATCTTTGCACCTAAGGGTGCAAAGGTTTGATCAAGGGTTTTGGGTTTATTCTCTCCCCCTTTTATCTACCTCACAAGTTGTCTTTAATACCAGAATCATACTGGCCAATTCACTGTTCTAATGTTTGCTGAACATGAAGGTTAATTTTCTCTTCTCATTCACCTCTTGAGGCAACAGTAGGTCTTCATGTGTTCTGTATTTAGTCTTTCTCAAGTAAGGGGTGGGTTGATGATGGCTGGATGGCAGGTGCCCACCAAAGCCGCTCTGTCACTCCCCTTCCTAAGCTCGACAGGGAGAGAAAATATAACAAAAGGCTCGTGGGTCAAGAAAAGGACAGGGAGAGATTATTCACCAATTACCATCATGGGCAAAACAGACTCGACTGGGGAAAATTAATTTATTACCAATCAGATCATAGTAAGATAATGAGAAAATAAAAACTAAATCTTAAAACACCTTTCCCCCCACCCCTCCCTTCTTCCCAGGCTCAACTTATCTCCCAATTTTCTCTACCTCCTCCCCCTGAGTGGTGCAGGGGGAGTATGCAGGAATGGGTATTGCAGGCAGTTTATTACACCTTGTCTCTGCTGCTCCTTCCTCCTCAGGGGCAGGACTCCTCACACTTTTCCCCTGCTTCAGCATGGACTCCCTCCCACGTCAAAGTTCTCCATGAACTTCTCCAGCATGGGTCCCTTCCATGAGGTGCAGTCGTTCAGGAACAGACTGCTCCAGCGTGGGTTCCCCATGCGGTCACAAGTCCTGCCAGCAAACCTGCTCCAGCATGGGCTCCTCTCTCCATGCGTCCACAGGTCCTGCCAGGAGCCTGCTCCATGGGGGTCTCCATGGGCTCTCCATGGGGTCACAGCCTCTTTTGGGCACCCATCTGCTTCTGTGTGGGGTCCTCCATGGGCTGCAGGGAGACAGCCTGCCTCACCATGGTCTTCACCATGGGCTGCAGGGGAATCCCTGCTCTGGCTCCTGGAGCACCTCCTCCCCCTCATTCTTCACTGAGCTTGGTGTCTACATGGTTGTTTCTCTCACAAATTCTCACTTATCTCTTCTGACTGCTGCAGTTGCTGTTGCACAGCAATTTTCCCCCCTTCTCAAATATGTTTTCCCAGAGGTGCTACCACTGTCGCTGATGGGCTCAGCCTCAGCCAGCAGTGGGTCCGTTTTGGAGCCGGCTGGCATTGGCTCTGTCAGACATGGGGGAAGCTTCTAGCAGCTCCTCACAGAAGCCACTCCTGTAGCTCCCCCCCCACCCCACTACCAAAACTTCGCCATGCAAACCCAAAGCCATATGCTTTCACTCTCAGATCACTAGCTAGTACAACAAGATGTAGGCTTTTCTCCAATTACTAGTGAAGTAGGCTTTTTTTGGTATCTGTGATTAGTAGGTTTCCTGTTTCTATGATGTAGCCAAATTTCTATAAACCAGCTTATAACAGTCTTTCCTCATTACAGAAAGGTGTGATGACAGGCAGCAGACCTTTGAAGGCTTTTCCCTTGTCTACCAGCATCCTGTCTTGCCCCATTCGTTTTGTGCCTTTTGTGCTTCACTGTGCTGTGACTGTTATAAATGACTCCAATGTTTTTCAACCAAGTGTTATACAAGGAGTGCACTGCTTTTATTTTTACTTTTATCTGTAAAATGGGAAAGAAATAGAACTCTGCAACTACCTTGAACCTAGTAATTATTTTTTTACCTGCTCTTTTGGATCATTTCTTACTGATACCAGAATTGGCAATTTCACAAGAAGCAAGATGACTTTGAGTCAAGACCAGCTACACTCTGTTCTGGTCTCTGCTACAGACATGCTGTGTGTCCTTAGCAAGATAGAGAGATGGATATGTTTAAAAATAGTTATAAATAGATAAGTCTACAAAGACATATTAGTAATTTGACCTTTAAAAGTACCAGTGAATTTCCCAAGCCACTTCAGGAAGAACTGGTGTTGCGTTTGCTGAATATCTATCATGATAATCTGTTTTGATATAACTAAGTATATAGTTAACAGATAGGCACTTCTGAAGATAACTGCCCATTTTTGATGTCCATTGAAGTCCTTCTATGAAATCTGCACTGTAGAGCTATCTGCATTTATATACCTGCAAGCTATTTTATTAATATGCATTGATCAATACTCATTTGCAACTTACTTGCATTTGTCCGTGTGACATGTTACTTTATTAAAATGTTGTATAATTTCAAATAATATTAATTTTTGTGGATTTTTTTCATTCCATCTGACCATATTTATTGCCAAGTTGTTCTATGCAGAACAAAAGCAATGCTTTACTGGTCAGTCCCTCATCCTTAAATATTTTGGCCTGGAGCTGTATTCTGGTTGCTTTTGTCAGTACCATCAAGAAGCCCCTTTTATTAGAGCTTTCCACACAATCTCTGTGTGGAAATTTCATATGTTATGAAAATTCTTCATCACTTGCAATTTTGTATCCAGTTTTCGTGCTTTTCTCTTATCAGCAGAAGTCTAAAGAGAGTTTTCTCAGTTCCATTACCTTTTCTTCTGAGAAAGGTCATATCACATTGGACCATAGAAAGGCTTTCCATAACATAACTCTGCTAGTTGAACATCTTAAGCAAAACTTAGGTAGTTTATAGTAACAAATGCAATGTAAGGAATTGTGGCCTGGAGTTTTCTCTTGTGAATTTATTTATAGATGGAATGGTTCTTCATACTTTTTTCTTTTTCCTCTAATAAACATTTTTAGTCAATTCACACAATATGAAACCTTTGAAACAGACCTTATGGTCAAGTTCTATTGAAATATATGCAGTGATGTACAACAAAAAGAGACATCTCTGTTCTTGTGTTTTGCTTCTGTCATGCTGACAAACTAAACCGAAATGTATGCGTGTCATTCTTTTCCATGTGCACAGCCTTGTCAGTATTTTTCCATTTATTGCTTTCAAATAAGGTTACAAAAGATTAATTGCTCAGATTTTTCATCTCATTTAAAAAATCTCTAGAAACTGTAAAAATAGGACATTTTTATTTTTGAAAAAATCTCTCCACTAGCTTATCACTGTCTTGACATAAGACTACACGTGATGGATACCTCTTTTATGTAACATTCTGTTTTGATCCTTAGGTTGGGAGCACAGTCTTTTTCAGATGCAGAAAAGGTTATCATATTCAGGGATCTACCACCCGTTCTTGTCTTGCTAACTTAACTTGGAGTGGCATACAGTCTGAATGCATTCGTAAGTCTGTTTCCTTATCTGATGTGTTAGAATACTGTGCAATTTTAAAAGATTTACAAAGTGATGTATGTAGAAATTCACAGTAAATGATATGCTACAAAAAAGTAAACCTTATTTAAAACAGTATTTTTTAATGTTTTTGTTTCATGTTCTAAGACCAAAGATGTATTTGGGATATTGACTTGAAGTAAGATTTTTCAGATATTTTTTCATGACCTTTGCAAGAATTTTATCAGTTTTATTCAAAAAAAGTCTGTCCTCATTAACCCACTGAATTAGCTGCTTTAAATCATTGTAGGGTTTCTCTGTATATTGGATTAATAGAGAACAGAAAGTGGTCCGAAGTATGCACAGGGCTATTTTGTTGGCTATTATTTTGTGAATCATAAACTAGAACACAGCAAAATTCATCTTTTCTGGACTATGCTTAAGTATGCAAATAATTAGTGTATTTATAGCTCTGAATGGGTTAAAGGATATCAAATAACTATTGTATTAAAATACACTGATCTAAGGTAAAAGTAATTCACTAGAATGACCTTAGATTCTTATCCTATTCAAATTATCTTTGGGTTATTATAAATGAACACCATGGAGCACAGGGAAAGCATACTGAGCAACCATATCTGTTATAATCAATGTACTATGACAAAGCCTTCCTATGGAACCTTTATTTCAATTGAAATTTATAATGAATTTATTTAGCACGATAACTGCTCTGTAATTTTCAAGGGTCTCTAAAACATTGAATGGAAGTGATGCTTGAAGCTGTGACAGTACAATAATTCACAGGACCAATCATTGCACCATGTACAATGACCTGTGCTTCCCTTCCTTTTAACTCTTTTCTTTTTGATAATTTTGATTTATTTTTTTGTGTATTGTTTAAAACTATGTGATGGTATCATTTCCATCTTCCAACAATAATATAACTATACAGTCAGAGTGTTACTTTTACAAGTAATAGCTACTTAACATTTCTAAAAGGGGTACAAAGTTTACATAATGAAAGGGAATAAATTGTCATGCATTTATTTCAAATTACGTACTCTAATCCTATGGAAAATGTTTACCAACACTTTTTCTAACTCTAAAAAATCCTTTGCAGCTCATGCTTGCAGGCAGCCAGAGACACCAGCACATGTAGATGTGAAAGCAATAGACCTTCCTACTTTAGGGTATACTTTGGTGTATACCTGTCAGCCAGGATTTTTTCTTGCTGGTGGATCAGAGCATCGGACATGTAAACCAGATATGAAATGGACAGGAAAATCACCTATTTGTAAAAGTAAGTCATTACTCAACTGATATGTAAAGCCCTACCTGGTTGGATTTCATTTTTGCTGACATGTTTATTTTATATAGTAGGATTAATTTTTCCCCTTACTGTTTAAAAACACATATGACAGAACAGCTTTTACTTTATGAAAGAAACAGTAAAAAAAACCAAAATAAGCATAGCATCTGGAATTCATGGAGGAAGATGTGGATATGTGTGTGTAAATGCACCGGCCTACATATGTAAGTTTGCGCCTAACAACAGCAAACAAGACCTAGACAATATAAAGTATTACTTTTAACTGTCTTTATGTCACAGTTTTAAAGAGTATTTCAATGTACTCAGTGTTTAATGTATGATTTTTTATTAGGAACAAAAAAAGTTATTTCATAGCTTGCCTTTTAGATTCATTCAGGTATGCTTTTTGTCTAAGAAAATCTAAAATAAAAATGAACAATAAAATAAAAAAATAAATACATCTTTGCACTAGATCCCACTTTTATTTACATCCATGTAAATTTCATATAGCTTTGCTAAAGTAGCTCTAAGTATATAGTTATGAGACCTAAATCTGGTCTTCACATGTGAATAAACATGGCTGTAAGTTCCCAATTCAGAAAAAATAAAACAAAGCTATATTTAGAATGTGAATAAAGGAAAAATAGTCAGATGCCATGGGAAAGATGTTTGCAAGATGATTTTTAATTCTAACATGTCAAAGAAAGCTAAATAGATTTGATGTTTGAACAATATTTGATTTTTCATTAATGTATGGGTAGACTTCTTTGTTTCAACACTGTCAAGACTCATTATACACGTAAAAAATTATCTTCTTATTCTAGTTCCCTAAAGGGGGATTTTTTCATGGGTACCATGTAACTAATAATTTGAGATAAATGATTTTATATAGGGTTTTTTGGTTTTTTTTTTTTAATTAAAGATAAAATACAGAAAAGGTTGCTATAAGCAAGAATCCTTTTTTTTATTCACTTCTTTAGGTATAATTCTCCTTGAGTGCCCCACACTTCCTGTGCTTTCTTAGCACTTGGTCAACCTAGTCAGTGAATTCCTGCTCCTAAAGATAAAAAACATGCAAGACCAAATCTTCCTAGAAGACATTAGCCTTTTTAAAGTGGCTAATGATATGAGACCAGAACTTGATCTGGGGTCAATGGACATAACTCTGATGAGTGTACCAGAAGTGTAGCAAATCACACTGTTTGTGATCCTTTCCCATGATATCTGACCCTGTCATCTTAATCCAGCTATCTGGCTTTTGCTGGTTTGTGTCATAAATGTATCAATCTTTATTAACACAATTTTTGCTATATTTAATATACTATTGTTATTAACTAGATGTAGTATTTGTTCCCTCTATAAGGCTCTCTTTTATAGCACTTGGACTGATATAAAAATTTTAGGCCTAAATGTATGAAATACTTAGCCAGCCAGACAACTTTCTGTAGTAAAAATGTTGTTTACCTAAATAATTTTCTGATAGTTTTGTGTAAGTGTATAGGTTTGAACATGTAAAGAATTCAAGATCAGTTATTTCTGTTTTAAATATACCTCTATCGGATAAGTGATGATTGCATCCATCAGGCATTGTTTTAACATTCTATTTAAAAAAAAAAAAAAAAACAACAACAAATATGTTCATGAAAATGATAATTTGTCTTTTTACTTGTAGGTAAAGGAGTGAGAGAAGTTAATGAAACAATAACTAAAACTCCAGGTTTGTATACAAGAAGAGTTTTAGATCTAAATAAATTAAATTGATTTACACCCTAGATTGTTATGGATAATAAAACTATGTCCAATATTTAACTTAAGTATTTATTACTCATTTCAAAGCAATATAAATGTTGAGGTCTTTCATAATAACCAGTGCCATGTAAAACCTATTCTACGAAATTCTTTCCCAAACAACATTTTTTTAATTTCTACAGTACCAATTTTGTGAATTGCACAAAAAACCCCACCGAGCCAAAAAGATGAAGCATATATACACAAACCCCAGATTTGAAGTAGTTTTATATCAGAGAGATTGCTATAATGGAGAGCCTTATAATAAGTGTAGACTATAATTGCAGGGAGTGGGTTCAGTCAAAGTTCTGCCTTTTACATAGCAAGTGTTGTAAGAAAACACAAAAAAAACCCCCAAAAAACAGTTTTGGAAATTTTGGTGGCCTTCAGTTCGTGGAAGCTCTCAAGGTACTCTAAGACAGGGTTTCCCAAACTGTGGGGACCACCAGCAGCAGGCAAACATTACTGCTGCTTTTCTATGCCTCCTCATGAACATGGGTGCACAGTTAACCTTTTCCTCCTGCCAGTGACGAAATTGATAAATACATCTGAGAAATACTCGATGTAGGTCTTTTCAGGTTCAGTCATTTTCAGAAAATAAAGAGCCTTTTTCATTTTTTTTTTAACTGACTTATTTAACAATGAGCACAGTTTTCACCAAATAAATGAGCTTGCAATTCTATATCCTGAATTTTAGCAAGCTGGAGGGAAAATAAGATTAATGGTTCACAGTCATGGAAGTTCACAGAAGGGCTCTGTACAGTAGATGGGATAAAAAGGTATTTTTGCTAATAATTAACCTTCCTGGTGAGTTTATTAGTGAGATTGTCAGGTGAAACCATAAATGAGTTATTCTCAAATGCATTACTTCTACAGACTCACAATAAAACAGGATGTAATGTGCATTCATTAAAATTAATATACAGTCTTCATTTATTGGAGGATTCACCTCACCGAACACCTAAGGTATACCTTGATCTGCTGCCACACAGGTTCTGAAGTTTCAATGCCAAATTAAAATATAGCCCAAGTCTCCAAATATATTCACTAGGCAGAGCATCAATATCAGTTCACACCACACCGTGTCCCTTATAACTAGTTTTGATAAGTAAGTACTATCTGGAAGGCATTTTTATTAAAAAAATGAAATATTATAATATAAAATGCCAATAATGGTAAGCAGAGAAATGAAACTATGTAGCAAATGACAGTAATTAACAAGGAAGAGTTTTATGCTTTTTTTAAAAAACCAGCCTGAACTAGTACTATGTCTTGAAATTGTGAATTCTCTTCAGTATTAAACGCTATATACTTTGGAGTATTTTCTTTACCTTGTTATCTTGGCTTTTGGTAGAATTACATTTGTTGCTACCTGTGTTTTGAACAGAATGAAGCTAATATTGCTAAACTAGAGTTTTTGTAACAGAGTAGATTCATGTTCTGATTTTCCACCTTTGGATATCTGAATACAAATTATGTTTATTATTGTTTATTAAACAGATTTTTTTTTTTGCCAGAGTTAATGTTTTCATAAGCAATAGTAACTATCAGTGTTACAGTGCTGTGAATTGTAATTCAATATAAGTTGCAACTAAAGAATTCTCACAATACCCATGGGAAGTTTAAGAAATACTCTGATTCCCATGGTTCTCACTGCTTTGTATAGTCTTGGCAAAAATAGTTTGGAAGCTGTTTTAATAGTAGCCATGGAATTCCCCATTTGTCACATTCTGAGGAGAATCCGTAGTTGGTGCAGTATTAGTATAATAATTTCTCTCATTCTGCATTTGCCCACAGTGGGTGAGAAAGGCAGGTACATTGCAAGGGCTCGGCAGAATTGGGTCAGAGCCTCTCCAATTCCTGAGCAGCATCCATGGGACTGCAGCACTTGCTTTTTAACCTTTTACAAAAACATGACTGGGGAAGCGGAAATATATTTCACTATTTTCTTCTCCGACTGATTCTGTCCTTCTGCAGCAAGTGCAAATCCTGTAAATACTGAGTCAATGGTGCTATTTTGCAAATATTAACAGCTATTATTGACATTTAGAGGGGTAAGAGAAACTAGATACTGAAGATGTTGAATGTGACAAAGGATGTATGATGTCTGCTTCTCTATAAAAGTCTTACATAGTACCTGTCAGGTTCATACCAGTGATACTGGATGATCACCTTCATGAGAATTATTTCAGACACACAATTTTAATTAAAAACAAAAACAAATAAAAATAATTTTAACATATTTTTTAAATGCCAGGTTTCATATTTCCTGTGTCACTATTGTAACCAAGCAACAGGAAATATATAGGAAAAAGAGTCTGAAAGACCCTTTACAGAAATATTTGCAGAAAATATATGAATTCTAAGGACCAATATAAGAATTGAAGTTTAATGCTTCAGATTTTTGGTGTAAGTTGAAGATACCTTGTGTAAAGCCCCAGTTCTGCACTGAGTTTTGTTTTGGAAAGGGAGCACTTAAGATTCTCTGAATCTGTTGTGCTTAAAGCCATGTAATGGGTTTCCACCTATTTGGAATCCAGTGGAAGTACAGACAACATAATAATGATGTTTTCAAATCATGCCGCATTGAGCTTGGATGTTTACTTGTGACTTTTGCACAATTCGAAGGCAAGAGGAACTGAAGAAGTTATTATCCTTCCTCTTTATGAAGTGCACACTAGGAAGTGTAATATGATTGAGACAGTCAGCAGCTAATCAGTCATCAGATTTTCAGATGTACTGCCTGTTCAGCATTTTTTGTCGGAAATATATAGTATTTTGACCTGGGTTTCTTTTTGATTCATTTTTGCAATCAGTGATTAGGCAGAGGAGGAAATACCCATGGAATTTATTAAAAATAGGATACCTACACTGATAAATTTCCTTCAATATTAACAGCTGCTTTTACAAGTGCTCAGAATTTGATAAAATGCAAAAAAAACTAATAATTTATTTTGAGAATTCAGTTAGAAGAGTGTGAAATGGTCTTCCGATATCAGTCTTTAGCTATATAGCAAGTCTCATTTGTAGTGGTCATGAATAGTAAGGGTGAAGTTTAATAATTGATAGGGCTGTTATTTCATCAAGATATCATGTGATTGGTTAAACAGTTCTTTTAAGAGGTTTTATTTTGATTCTTAAACCTTTACTTCTCAAATTGTAATGCTAGAAAAAGCTTTAGAACTGAGTGGAAAAATGTTTTTTCACTTGTCAGAAACTGCCTGGAAATACTGGGTGCTGCCTGGTCAGGAGGAGGGTTGGTCTTTTTTGGCCAAGTTAACTGTTTGTTTAACTTAACTATTGTGTTTGAAGAAAGTCTTTCCCAGAGTTTATAGCAGCAATTTATATGGGAGAAATACAGCAATGTATAGGGGAGAAACGAATGTTCAAGACGTAGCACCCTGTATGTATCTGACATAAAATGAACATCTCTTCTCCTAAAAATTTTTTTCTTTTGTGTTTCTTTTTTTAATTAATGTTCATATTGAAGATACTGTTGAATAAGAGAGATGTTTTCTACTCTGTTGGTGATTTAGCCAAATATTTTAAATACAGCATTTAATGATGTGTGAATAATTTCTTTTTTCTGTATAGAGGAAAAATACCAAAAGCATCAAATAATGGCCCAAATACATATACTTCTTCCTATAATTCATGCTTCATTTAATAGGTTTTTTACTCCAGAATATTCAAACTGCAGTTTCTCAGAAACAGACCTTTATTTTAAACCAAAAAATTCCCTGTTCTGGCCACTTCACTGTTCACAGGTGCAGTAATACTGTATGGAGAAAAGATGTGGAGTCTAAAAAGGACTGATAAAAAACTAGTGCTAAACTGTATCTGGAAATCAGTGAATTCAGTTGAATATTCAATTGATATTCAGTTGAAAATCACACACAGTGCTGCTTTAATAGATTCATAAACAAAAGGGATAACCTAAGACAGTGTCTCCTTCCAGGAATCCCTGACTTTGGAATATTATTCTCTTTTTTTTTTTGTCATACCTTAAAGCTACAAGGCTTGAGGGGAAGAGTCCATTATTTTTCATAGTCTTGGGGACATTCACTGAAGCACATAAGCTATGAAGTGTGAGGTTATTTAAGAACATATATTGTAACGGACAGGTGTAGTATATTATAGGCAATTGTGTGGAAAGGTCATTAGGTATATTGTCTTTACTGTCATAAAATTTTTACTATAAGACCTCTTTAGAACAGTGGATTGATGCTGTAACAGAAAAAATGAAGAGCATAAGTATGACTAGAAAGATTGCTACTTCATTGTAGTTTACTCCTTTCTTTGTTTCTTTTTTGTCCACTTCTATTTAGTTCCCTCGGATGTTTTTTTTATAAATTCACTCTGGAAAGGCTTTTATGAATATTTAGGAAAAAGACAGCCTGCTACTCTGACTGTTGATTGGTTCAATACAACAAGCAGCAAAGTGAATGCCACATTCATTGAGGCATCCAACATACAACTCAAACTATCAGGTAGGTTCAGAATTTGGTGTTAAAAAAAATTCTTTTAATTTTTTTTAATGTTTTCCATTTTGTTGTATTTTCTACCAAACACAAAATGGAACAAATACTTTACATTTTCACTAAAATTCCTTTTCTGCTTATTTTGCAAAAGGAAAGGTCTTAATGTAATGATTTGCACAGATTTCAGTCAATTTATATGTGGTCACCCATCTATTTTTCCCCTTACATTTCAAATAAATATTGAGGTAGGGTTTTTTAATCTTGGACTGTCATATAGTATTGATGTGCTGAACTTACAGGTAATATTGAAGTGGCAGATGAAGTGTACATAGGCATTTTCAGAACTGTACCATTGAAAAGCTCCATTATTCAATAGCCATCAATATCTGCTTTGAAACAATATGGCCTTGATAATGGCATAACATAAAATAGGCGCAGATAATTAAACAACTTTGTAAATTATGCATACCTTTTAATCAACATTGTGCATTCCTTTCTGCAAATCTAACTGTGAAACTCTGATTTAGCCTCTGATCACAGTATATATCATCTATCAGTACCCTTTAAGGTCGGGAGTTCAGAGAGAATTTCAGTACAGCAAATTTTCTTTCACTGCCCTATTGATATTTACTATAGCAATGTATTGTTGTGATGTGAGTAAAATCCAATTTTTTCCAGTTCAAGGAAATTCCAGGTGAGGAATTCTAGCCATATTCAGAATTACTGAAATACTGTATGAAAAGACAAATATTCTTTCCTATTTATATACAAAATTAAACAGTACAAAACCATCTTTGCATCCTGTTACCAAATGCAATATGGGCAAAAGATCAGTAAAATAAGATCCTGCTATTACAGTACTTTAAATCTTGTTTTTTCCAAGTTATAAAATGCTGTTATTACAGAATGTTTTCTCAGACATATTTCCGTTCTAAAGCAATACTTAGCTTTGAAATTATATTTGAACAAACTGGTTGAAAAATTGTTTAAAAGGCATGTGTTACCTCCCTTATATTGATAGGTGTTTACAAGAAAGAAGAAGCCCATTTGCTCTTGAAAGTTTTTGAGATTAAAGGACCAAGTGACATTTTTGTAAGCAAGTTTGAAAATGACAACTGGGCACTCGATGGTTATGTAAGTAACCATACTGCTATGGATAAAGCTTGCTGAGTTTAAACTTTGAAGTAATTTGTGTTTTCCTATATAACTCTACCCAACTTTTTATGTTACAATTATGGAATACAGCACTCTAGACATCAGCATAGAGATCACATTATTTTGCTTTTCAAAAATATGTATACAAACTTCTATCTACCACATTCCCATTACAATTTTTAGTTTACTAAGGGGAAGGTGGAGTGAATCAGCATATTTTGCCATGGTTTTGCCTTGTTTTCTCAGATAAGAGTGGGAATTTTACCTTTAGAACTATTACCCTTTTTTTGATTTGGTAAATAGTTCACTGCAATAAAATTACATTTAATCACAATACATTAATTGCATTAATTAAGAAAAAGAGGGTTATTTTAGTCTTTGTAGTTCTCCTTTGTGCCTCATGGTGCTTTCTATGAAAAATAATTTAAAATCTGAGAATTCAGTGGACTTCTATATCCATATACTAATTCAACTATGTGTATGCCAGTTGAAGAATTTTAAAATCCAGGAATATACATCAGGTATTTTAAAGTCATTCCAGGTGTTATTGTGAAACTTTGTTTAATACTGTTGCAAACTTAAAATGGTAAATATTGTATAAGCATAGAGAATTCACTAGTATTTTAAAGGACGAAAGTGAAAATTTGGGCTCCATGTATCTACTATAAGTCAGAAAAGCAAATTCTTATTTATTTTTTTCAGAAATCTTTTTTTCTGTTTCAACATATTCTAGGTATCATCAGGGCTTGAAAGAGGTGTTTTTACCTATCAAGGTGATATACATGGTAAAGACTTTGGAAAATTTATGCTCCAAAGACAAGGTAAATGCATTCATAAAGTTCCAATAAGTACAATCTTTTTGGGTCTTGCAAAAATGAATTCAACAAATGACTCGGCTACCTAGCTGAAGTAGGCACGTTTGTTTTGTGCCATTGATATTATAAGATACAGGGAAATACGCATACTTGAAATATACAGTTCAAATCCTAATTTAACTCTGCTTAACGTATTACTGTGTCATGTTTTGTAGTATAGTAACCTAATAAGATGACTACAGGATGATTTTAAAGAGAATGCCATTGCAATTGCTTGCATTTCTGTGAATGTCTTTTTGAAAGTAACAGGGCTGTCACGCAAAGCAAAGATATTTTCTGCTCAAATGTATAAATTGCAGTCAGAATCATATAGGAAATTAAAAGGACAGAATCAACACTGATTTTAATAGTGGCTTTTGGAGAGTGCTTATTGCTGGTGGATGTTTCATGTGTATCTATTTAGACAGAATTCTACTTCGCTGTCAAAAATATGAAACGAGTGACTGAAGTATATATTGCAGCTATGGACTCAAGTGCTCCGGCAGCTGGTGAAAAGCTAGTTATCTTATTCATGAAATAATTTTATCATAAAAACTAATAAAATGTTTACTCATGAAATATTTTTTCATAAAATAGTTTTTGCAACTACCAAGTGTAGACATCTGCATTTCCTGATCCTGGAACTACTGCAGAGTGGTTGAAGCACGATATATGTACAGCAAAGTACTGGGCTAGGAGGAGGAGAGTGCCTAACCAATATATCTACACCAGACTCTATCTACATTTTATAAATTGCCTGGGTTCCATTAACTTCATTGGTGCTGTACCCAATGTACTTTAAAGTTCTGCCAAATCTCCCTTGTATTTCTTTGCTCTGTTAACTGCTGTAATAGCAGTTATCCTATGGATTTTCTCATCTTGGCCAGCTCTCAAATTGCTATATATGTTTAGTCACAGAGGGCGGAAACCTCACTCTTCAGAGCCTCGGCCTAGGAACTGCCAATCACAGAAACAGAATAAAATTTCACTCTTCACAGTAAAATCTTGTGTGGGACAGATTATTTGTCTGCCTGTACTTTTGTGTAATCCTTATCACTATACTATCTAAGATGCTCTTTCTTTCTGATTTTAACAAGTACAGTGTAAAAGTAGAGCATTGAGAGTTATTGAAATCTGTCTTGTTTAGCAGCCTTTGATATCTCAAAACAGTGAGTGTATAGTTTGTTGGTTTTGTTTGGGGGGTATGTGTGTTTCTGGTTGTTTGGGTTTTTTTCTTTTTTTAAGCCAGGCCAAAAAAGATATCCACGCTTTCCCAGCTACCCAAAAAAAGTTTACATCCAGTTGTTTTAGCACTTAAATGAATAACTCATGGGGGTTAAATGAAGAACAAGCAGAATGACAATTCAACGGTAACCGCAATCTGCAGTGGATGTATTCTACGGTACTGAGAAACATTGTCCGTGTCACTGCTTAGAGTTGCAATATGAGAGCTCAGTTTGTATATTCCCAAGGCTAGCTAGGAGCCCAAGTGTCCAAGTTACACATACATTCATAGTTTGAGGGCCTCTCAACTTCAGCTTTAACATCTCAGCAGAGAGCTTGCCACAAATGCAGATACTGTCTCTTTTAGAAGATATCTTTATGTGATTGCTGAATAGGCACTGATTTTCTATAGGTTGCTTGTTTTCTATTGAAGAACCTATGTCTAAAAGGAAATAGCGAATTTCCAGCCAACACAGGTCATAATTGTCCATACACTCTCATATTCAAGGATAACCTGCTTTGTTTTTTAAAACTTTTCTGTTCATGAATATTCTGCTGAGGTAATGATCTCATATGCCCTCCAGCTGAAGGCTTAACATATTTCCATTTCTTCAGCAAGTTAAATTATTTGCTGCCTTCACACTAAGTCAGAAGTATGCATAAACTATATGTGCACTGGTGCATACATAATGTAATATGAAATTCTTCACCTGCCAGCATACTTCAAAAACAGCATTTACTGAGAAATGCTTGGTTAACTGTGAATGATCAACCTATTTGATGACCAAATCCCTATCACACAAAACCAGAGAAGAACCAGGCTCAGTGGGTATTCCCAGTCTTGGAACTAAATGACAAGAAAACAGAAAGAGCTTTTGTTTCCAAGTACTTTTTATCCTCTTTCAGAAACAATTTTGTTTTCTTGTAGCCTTATACAATAACCCAGAGGGCAAAAAGATGTCTGTTATCAGTCTGCTAAAAAAATTAGAACTGCACCTGAGCCTGTTTAGGGGGCCCAAGTCGTGACAGCAAATTATGTAACCTGTTTTGCCAAGTCATTGTTGGGGGCTTTTTGCTTGTTTCTTTATATTTTAATCACTTGGCCTCTAAAAGCTGCAAGTCTGTGGCTAGGTTCAGTTTCTGTAACTTCTGAGTGCCTGTGCCCCACGAGTACAGTTCTAAGAGATGTTTATTCTAAAATCTTGGCCTTGTTCATTCCAATCTGGACCATCCTTTAAAATTGTAGGAAAAGATGGCTTTGTAAGTTGAGAAACTTACTTCACCAAACGATTATTTTCCTATATTTATTCCCTATGGGAAAATACAATGGCCCACTTCTCATTACTTTTTTTTTTTCTTCAAAGTAGTTTTTTTAGCTTGTCTAGATTGAGACAACAAATAGTGACAAGAAATATGAAATATGAGTAATTATTTTGCATCTGTGATATATTAGATCAATGGCTCTGAAACATATGTTCATTTCTTGAAATTGATCAACTCTTAAAAGTGTTGAACATCATGAGACATGTGAATTTTAAACTTAGACGTGTCATCCTTCTTCTCCAGATCATTTCACAAAACTTTCATCATTCACAAACTCTACCTATCTAAACAGGTTGCTCACAGCTTCAGAGTAGAAAATGATTGTGCATTAGCTAATGCACAAATAGATAGGTAGGACTAATGAGCTATGAGACTCTATGTTAATATACTCCTCACACCCAATGAGGTACCCAAACAGTCCTTGCTGGCTGGCAGTTATCAGTCACGTCCAATCTCTGTTGCTCCATGGAAGCTGCTGACTTGCTTTCTGTGTCGATATTTTTTCTCTTAAACCTTGAGCTGCTAACCGTCCTTGTCTCAGAAACTACTCTTCTGCCTGTAATTCTACTTTTCTTATCTTGCATGGCTTTCACTGTCACATTTTCTTCCACTTCAGCAGCTGTTCTCTTAGGAAAACTAAGCCATGCCGTACTGATGCCAGACAGTTGAAACCTAGGAGTAACGGGGGAGATGCATTTGAAAGCTGCAGTGATAAGGAAATGCTCTTAATGAATATTTTCTTTCAGAAGTATTATTTTCTAGTATATATAAAAGGCAAAATTCAGTAACCATCTAAAGGGTAGAAGTACACAGCTTGTGCAGTAATGATTTCCCTGTGCGTTATCAGAATTTGAACTTCACCTGACTGCTGCTGTTTTTAAGATGCTAAAGAAACCCCTGTTATTCTGTGAAGTATGTAAGAAACATTTATAATCTTACTGAATAATCCTCTATTAAATCACATTTCCCAGTGAAAAAGTATAGCTGTTTTAATGAAAAGAAAACCAAACTATGTTTTGCATTCTTTTTTTTTTCCTTTTTTTTTTCTATTAGCATGCAGTTATTTCCACTTTTCTGGTTGTAGCTGTTCGCAATCAATACCTCAATTAGAACAGTGTAATAGGCTTTCCCATGTCTCATCATAATAACACTGTCAAAAGAAATGCAAAGTTCACTTCGGGATGTGTTTAATCACAAACAACTCTGAAAATTATTGTAATAAGTAGACCCAACTGTGTTGAAGTTAAATTGAGTGTCATACATGAATAAAATTCAAATGATCCAGAATTGCAGCAAAGTTCCTCTTCTGTAATGAATAGCACACCCAATGCACAGTCCAAACCTGGTCAACACTTCTGCAATAGCAATTAAAGGTTGCAAACCAGTTAAAAATGTCAAGCTTGGTTATCCTAAACATGGTACTTTAAAAATTGTAGAGATATAGACTAGTCAATTACCTTCAATAGGAAGTTTGAATACTAAATGTGAGTCAGTTATCAGAGATAACTTAAAAATAAATTATCTAATTTTTTTTGTTTGTCCCTAATTTCAATTGTTGTTACACAAAACTTTTATTTAAATGTTCAAAATATTCCATACCAGAATTTCATACCAAGAATTGCTTATTATGAATCTAAAACTATTGTTATCTTTTAGCTGAATTCTGATTAAATATTTTATAATTTTTCTCCTCCTTATACATTAAAATATATCTATCACATGCACCATGATAATAGCTTTGAGATATAAATTAAGAGTTCATTGATCATACATATTTTTGCTTGTTTAGGTACATAGTTAAGATTTTAAATTAATATTTAGAATATTAATTACAGGGGTTTGCTAATATAAGCTGACTACAATTAATTTAGTCATTACAATATTTTTTATTAATTACTCCAAATAATTGGAAAAACAGCTGGGGATTGTGATAGTAAAGGATGAAGAGAATGATAACTGCATGCAGTTTTTTTAACTTCTATCACTTCTTCTAACCAATAAAAATTTCAAAAGAATCATTTAAATTAACACTTCTTAAACTTTTCTTAACTGTGGTAACTATTTGATTCTGTCTTTAATTTAGATTGGTTGAAGAATGTCCAGTACATGTGCGATACAATGCAAATACATAAAATTATGACAACAGGCCTTCCACACATTGAGTATTTGGACAAATATTGGATGACTAAAGCCCAAAAATTTTTATAATACACTAGTTCTCCTCTAAAACAGTTAATTGTTAATTAAGATACTCTACAGTAGTGTGATAAAGCTCATAACATGATCCCAACTACCACAGCAGTAGATTTATTATTTGAAAAGGTTATCCTTCACCAGTTCTTCAGAGAAATATACAGGAGTCAGAAATGTGACAGAAGATCAAGACGTTGAAAAATGTTGAAGTACAGTATTTTGTCACGTTTAGTGATCAAGTCTGGCAATTCTGAAATTCTTAGGGGGGCTGTCTTCATCTCTAGGGGAACTTGATTACTTCCTAGAATTTAATACATTTTGTAAAATCAATTGCACAAAATTTATTAAAATATTAGCAATTGAAATGTAAGTTTTAAAAATGTCTAACAGAACAAAAACTTACCTCGATCCTCTTTCATATTGAGCTTAAACTGTGAGAAATCATAGGACTATTGTTTGTTTCTGTCTCAGCTGGGCAGAGAATGGATGGAGAGCAACCTTGAGGAGAGGGACTTGGGGTTGTTGATTGATGAGAAACTCAACATGAGCCGGCAACATGCACTTGCAGCCCAGGAGGCCAACCGTATCCTGGGCTGCGTCAAAAGAGGTGTGGCCAGCAGGTCGAGGGAGGTGATTCTGACCCTCTGCTCTGCTCTGGTGAGACTCCATCTGGACTACTGTGTCCAGCTCTGGAGCCCGCAACATAAGAAGGACACGGACCAGTTTGAGCGGGTCCAGAGGAGGGCCACAAAAATGGTCAGAGGGCTGGAGCACTTCTGCTCTGAAGAAAGGCTGAGAGAGTTGGCGTTGTTGAGCCTGGAGAAAAGAATGCTCCAAGGAGACCTTATAGTGGCCTTCCAGTACTCAAATGGGGCCTACAGGAAAGATGAGGAGAGACTCTTTATCAGGGAGTGTAGTGATGGGATGAGGGGTAATGGTTTTAAATGGAAAGAGGGTAGATTTAGATTAGAATTTAGGAAGAAATTTTTTACTGTGAGGGTGGTGAGACACTAGAACAGGTTCCCCATGGAAGCTGTGAATGCCCCATCCCTGGAAGTGTTCAAGGCCAGGTTGGATGGGGCTTTGAGCAACCTGGTGTAGTGGAAGGTGTCCCTGCCCATGACAGGGGGGTTGGAACTAGATGATCTTTAAGGTCCCTTCCAACCTAAACCATTCTGTGATTTCAGTAGACTGCTGAAAGCCGCACAGTGGCTATGTCTCTGCTACATAACTGGTCTGTGCCAGAGTCCTAAAAAGACTAGTGCTGTTGCCATCAATGATGAAGTTGTGGTGTTTAAGACAGTGTGTACTAGTGGGTTAGAGCATTTCTGTGTGGTAAACACCAGTGTCTCCTATCCTTCTCTACTAGCATCAGTAAAAATACCACAGAACAGCAAGGCCAGCTATCTGTCTTAGCCCCATCCTTGCTGTGCTTTCCCTCTGTCCCAGTCTATCCTACTTGGATAGGATATACTACTCTCTGAAAAGCTGTGAGTTCGAACTGGCAACATGGAGTTGGCTCTCAAATTATTCTTTTTTTCTAAAAAAAATTTCTATATTTTCACTATAGAATTATTTTTCAGCCTTCACAATTTGAATTGTCAAGTTGGCCACCTATTTAATCAATTTAACAATGTCTGTCTTTATACTGGTGGAAAAACAGGTTCTGCAAAATGTCTTACGGTCCAGGTTATATGCCTGGATTATATCCCAGTGCAGATGTCGCTGCCACAGGCTCTAAAACATGGTCATGTTTCACCCCTAAAAGGAGGCTGTACAGCAGGTGCACAGACTTGGGAGCTGAGCAGAACCACTGTGGTTTATTTCAGTTAACTCAGTTCTCTCTTCCTTTTTCATGTCTGATGTGGTCTTGCATTGCTTGTTGTTTCTCAGCTGAATATTAAGGCTGCAAGCATGGAATACTTTTCGCAATATTAACAACTTTTTTTTCTGTAGAAGGTAAATAGCTTAAATTTCTTGAATTGGTGACTCATGAGAGGTGTAGTTCATAATTATTTTACTTGCTGAATACTTTTTTCAAATAATTTTGACAGCTATTGATACATTATTAAGTGTTATTAACAAGATTTATACTATGATACTGCATATTATTTTTCTCATGTTTTTACATAAGATTATTTTATCAAGACACCATTTTCTTTCATTCTTTAATAAAGAGAACTGTGAGATGGAAAACCCAGAAATTTTATTTCTTCCCTTTTGTTTCATTTCAGGTCCTTTAAGTGCAGATACAGACCTTTCAAATCACTATTATGGTACAAACAGCAGTTCTGTTGCAGCTGCCATCCTGGTACCATTCTTTGCTCTAATATTATCAGGGTTTGCATTTTACCTCTACAAACACAGGTATTGTAAATGTTATTTATTCAGTAACTTAATAAGCTTTTTGTTTTAATTTTGATAGGTAAATGTAACTAGAGAGCACAATACTAAAGCTTTCAAGAATGTCTTTTCTCCAGAAAGACAAATATTTCTAAGTATTCCCATAAAGGCTTTCAGTGCAGGGTAGTTCTTAATGCTGAACAATTAGAAAAAATGAGTCACTGTGTTAAGGAGCAAAGATCTATCAACCTTCTTGGTTCGTTAGGCTGATTCAGATTGAAATCTCAGGTCACATGTTTTATTCTTTCATTTTAACACTTTATTAAGTTGAATGTATGCTGCTTCTTTCAAAATGCTTACGAGTATTAATTATACAAGCTGAAAATCCATAAATCCCATGAGGGAACAGCCCATAATGAGACTACTTACAGTACATGCTGAATAAGCTAATGCGTACTACTAGAATTGGCATCACTTCAGCTCATATGAAACTTTTGTATGTCATTAGGTAATAGAATAAATCCAACCATCTTGTCTGAAAAGTTGGTCTATGAGTTTAGACCAAAAAAGTTTTTTGGTCTAAAAGTTGATATATATGTGTCTATTGAACATTTCTTCATTCTGAATATTTGGCTAGAGCTTTCTGGAACAATTCTTATTTTTTTGTATTGAGGTACAATACTCTCTGACTTCCTTCTGTTATTTACAGTTTGCAAAATGGTGTTCAACAGAAATGCTGATTTTTAATAACATGCTCTTAAAACTTTTTTTCTATAATCATGATACCAAGAGTATTTCATGTTAAATGAAATCACATAGACAAACCGAAGTCCACCATTGCCTTGTGATGGACAGGACGGTCTGTCTATCTCAGCATTAGATGATTTAGGAAAAAGAAATTGCAGTGGGTCTTGAACTTGTGAACTCCAGTGAGAATGATACATGTCCTGAAATGTAAAATAGCCTTTGGTTGAAAAAAAAAAAACTGTGCAGGAAGAGCTGTGAACTTTGTCTCAAAACATGTTATTGTAAGATGCCTTTCTGCTGCCTACAGATCTGCATTCCCAGACAGCTCCTGTTCTGCAATGGGGGGGAACCTAAACAGCAGCAAGAACATACAGGCATTCAGATCAGTTGAAGAAATGGAATGTAAAGGGAACATTGCTGTTAGTTTGCTCTTAGAAAGAAGAAGCAAACTCTAAGAAAAATTTAATAAAACTGTACATTTTGTGGTTTATTCTATGAAGTTCGTTATGTCCTACATGAGCAGTGGAGATTCCGTTTTCTATTTAGTAGAAATATGAATGTATTTAAGAGAGATAAAACTGAGGCTTCAGATGAGCAGCTGTAATCCCAATGTTTATGGTAGTGCTGGTGCAGCGTTGAAGTTCTGCCTACCTTAATCTAATTTAAATGCATTAGATACTTGAAAAAGGAGATGTTACTCATAACAATCTTTCGAAGAATATTCTTCCTTTTTATATTTTCAAACAATTTCTTCCGTTAAACCATACCTTTTAGAGGGGTTATCAGTGTCATATTGTCATCAGAAAATTAATAAGTTGATTACGGATGTAAAGTAACTTTAGGTCACCTTTGTTCTCTTTAAAACAAAGGATGTTCCAAAGGAAAGGGCACAGAATATGTGACTTTTGAAGGCACTTTCTTGAAATTACCTTAATGACCAGAATAACAACTTGAAATTGTCACAATGATGTGATAGTAGTTATGCCCCTAGAGGCTCTCTATATCGTAGAATTTGAAGGTCCTCTTAGGGGACGATTCTACGGATGTTTCTGCTGTGCCTGTGTCAGATTAATATCATCTAATTAGAAGCAGCGTTGTTAAACCTTTTTTACACAGTTTCTGTAATTTTTATCTGACAGACAGGGATTGCTTCAGGAGTGAAGACAGCATCTCAGTCTTTCTGAATAAAATTCAAACATGTTTGTTTACTTACACTTAGGAAAGCTCCTACTTAAGCTTTCTAAGCATGTTTTGTTACCTCTAAAGTGAAAATATGCAGAAAAAGACATATTTATGAGTAAGAGAATTATTTGTAGATTGTCAATTTCCATTACTGACATCTTTCTAGTGATAGTTTTCCCTATCTGCTATCCAAAACAGTATCATTTTCTAAAAAAGATTTTTATTTGCAAGAACCCTTTTCTGAAGTTTTATGATGAGATTCTTTTCTAAATTGTTTTACATTTATTATGCACCAAGCACCTACATTTTGTACTCCTTTGTTGACTTTCTTGCCCTATTTCAATTACATGTATAAAATTATATACTGAACCTCTACTATATATTTGTATAGATACTTTTAGACGCTAAGGTGAAAGTAGTAAAATATAATAGGATATAATTTTATTGGATAGATCAGAAAGGCTGCAGAATCCTGGTTTATTTTTCATTTAATTATTGTCTTAATATGTTCTAGCAGAACTTTGCATAAAAATGTGAACACCCTTGAAGTTTTGATATGTTCTTTATGGTGGTAAAACCCTATCCAAAATAGTAGTGTTTACTGAAAGATAATTCTTTGTTTCCTTTGATATTCACATGTCAAAATTTGCGTGAATATTATTTAGGATTTGATCAATCTGATTACATATGTTTGGACATATAAAATCTCTGTCTATGTATTTAGTAGTGTTTGTTGCTGGAATTATTTATGGAGGTAAACAGGCATGCTATGGCAGATCTCTCTGGAATAACTGAGATTACTGACCCTTATCTGAAGGTTGCTACCACTGGCGGTGCAACACATTCTGGACACTTGCTATGTCAGTGCAAGAGTTGCCTGATTGAGGCTGTGCTGGCTGACTTTGCACTGACTTAGATGTAGTAGTACCCAGGAGACCTGTTACAGCACTTCGCTGGTGCAGTGCTAACTTGCTGCTCTGGTATGGGAACAAACAGCTGATAGCAGCAAATTACTAAATGGTACTCTCTACCTCTGCTTGAAAACATCAAAGTCAATGAAGTCTATGGGTGTTCATCTCACCTAAAACCCAAGATGCTATTGAAAGGATAGATTAGGAGATGCTCACTCTCATCTTTCTATGTACACTTACTCATCTACTCCAAGCTTTTTAAATTAATAACTTATATTCATCTTCATCAGAACATTTGCACAGATGGTCCAGTTGCCTTCCTAGGTATGCTATAAAAGTGTGGGTAAATTCCCAAATCTGCAGGAAAGTCAATTGGAATATGCTTGATGGTGATCAAATTAAATTCATCATATTAAAGATGCTACTGTAGTTTTGATGCTAATATCAATACTTTAGAAAGACAAGGATACATATTTGGAAATTGGTAAGGTGTTAATTTAGTAAAGCTGGAGTGTTTCCACTCTGTGTAAGGATCCTTTTATGGTCAAACCAGCCATTTAAAACTGAAAATGTCATCAGAAAATATCATAATTGTTACTACTGACAGAAAATATGATAAATGTTAGCAGTTACAACTTTACTTTTGTTTGTTCTTTTGTTGTACTTTACTTTGGCTGCCAATTTTGTCACTAACAACAAGCTATGAAGTTGCCATTCTTTTGACTTTTTACAGTGGAAAAAGCATACCTGTATTTTGCCTACATTGTCTCTGCTTTGTAGCATCAGTTTGCCCATTAGGAATTTGTTTTCTTCTCTTCATGCTATGAAAAATAACTTCTAGACAGATTTCTCTTACTTTTTCAGTCCCTGCAACATCCTTTATGGGTCTCCTTTTATCACTTTTAGACAGTCATGCAACTTGTGTAGACAGGATAGAAACTTTATAGATAAAACTTACAGTAGTTGTAGAATGTTTATTTAAGGTTTACTAATGATAATTTTTTGTCTTTTTTTCCCAGAACAAGACCAAAAGTACAGTACAATGGGTATGCTGGACATGAAAACAGTAATGGACAGGCTTCATTTGAAAATCCCATGTATGACACAAACTTAAAACCCACAGAGGCAAAGGCTGTGAGGTTTGATACGACTCTGAACACAGTTTGTACAGTGGTATAGCCTTCAGTGCCCAATATGACTGATTCATAGCCATACCTCTGATGGACAAGCAGTAATTCCTTTGGTGCCATATACCAGTTTCCCTTCTTCTCTTGGCTTTGCTGCTGTAATCTTTAACATCTTCTGTCAGCCTACATGCAGCTAAATTTTCTGGTAAAAAAGTGTCAGTCTTCTGGGGATCAGACAAAGAATATTTTTTCATCTTAAAGTTGGATCAAAATGCCTGGCTGCATCTGCTTCAAATCAAGGCACACTTTAAGGAAGACTGCCGAGTCATGCCAATTTGTCATATTTAATGCCTCAGACTTTCATATTTGTATGTGGCTGGATGCCTTTCAATGCATTCTTCTGGGCACTTGGAGAAATCCTTTGAGTACTGTAACAAGTGATAGCACCACAGATTATCCCCGGGAATATTGTGAAGACATAAAGCTCTCTTGAAGAAGACAACCTTCCTTGAGGTTGCATACACCTGCAAATGCTTTACCATTGAAATCTTGCTAAAATTAAATAAACTTACAGTGTATCTCATACATAGGGCAGTTTGCCAATTTCCCAATCAGCTGTTATATTGCAAAATGTTAATGCACAATTTTTTTGCACTAGAGTGTTATGGATGACTGAGTAAGATGCTGGTAAAAATATACAGGGTTTCTACACACTGTCCATTGTATATAGACATTCACTCACTCTTTGCAAAGCAAAACATTCCACAATAAATTTACTTGGAATATTAAATTATGAACCCCATGCTTAGCACCAGTTAAAATCCTGTGCGACAGAGGACAATATTTCTTTTGTCAATTTTTGACTAAATTTCTTTGTAAACATGATTGCAAGTCACTGGAGACTTTCAGCCAGAACAAGAACCCATTTCTAAGAAATTTTCATTGCCAGTATTGTTTTCTTCTGAAATCAGTCATCAGTCACCATTGTCAGTATCATACTATTTAACAGCAGGGGGGTTAGCAGCTATTGCTGCTTGCCATGTACAAATGTGAATAGTAATTTATTTTAGATAGCTCATAAAGCCTGTGAGCCTGTGCTCATAATACAGTCTTCCCTTTTGCATTTTTTTCCATTTTTTGCAGTAAGATGACATCATTTTTTGATGTTACATGGAACTAAAACACATTACAGTAGCATATGTAAACCCAGTGCAAATTGTCTATAAAAAGCTGTCATTCAGTTTCTACTTTGAACAAAGACAAATATTCAACTATCTTTGCTTTCTGTTTCTTTTCAGATTTTTTAAACACATGCTTACTGCTTTTGTACTTACACAGTTTGACAGAGAGTTTGACATTTGTAAATATGAATGGTTGAGCAAATCATTAATAATTGCTTAGAATTAGAGGTTTTATTGAATGAAAACAAACAAACAAACAAAGATGCCATTGGGCAGATTAATTAAATTGAGTTTTAAAATCAGGAAATTACAGAAAATAATGAATCAAAATCCGATTTCAGTCATACGCGTTGAGCTCAGAAACCAGGAAAGTTGCTTTGCTTTGCTTTAAAATTCAGGGTTGTTTTTTGTTGTTGTTTTATTTTTCTGAATTTCAAACTGTCCTAATGTCCAGCTGCCATCAAAAACTGTAGAAAAATGTTTCTGAACTCCATATGTGTGTAGGTCTGGCTGTTATACACAAAACAAAAAGGTAATGTAAGCCAAATAACAGTTTTTTCAGCTAATGTTGCAGAACGCAAAGAAAATTTCAAAAGTAACCCTTGGTCAGCTTAACAACTTTACATCTGTTAGATGAAAAATACCAGCAATATAATACAGTATTGTAGGGCCTCCAGCTGTTATATTCTTCATATGAGCAAGAAACTCTGAAGAAAATTTAATAAATAATCCTTTCCAGTCAGTTCCTTGTTCATTTTGTTAGTAGTTTTTGGCTTTCTTTTTTGTTTGTTTTTGAGGTTTTTGTGCAGTAAGTTTCATTTATCTGTCACATCTCAGAGTCTTTCGCATTGCCTGAGAAAGAACAAAGTCATCAGATCAAAGTTGTTGTCATGATCCTCCCCCATGTAGAGGAAGTCGCTCTGCAAATGAAGAGCTTCCGTAGGAACAGTGGGCCAGGGAGGGAAGCTGTTGTGTGATTAAAGTTTTTGACAGGTGTTCAAAATCAACATTAGTGTTTTGGAAGTCTTTCTGTAGTGGCAATGGCAGGAAAGAAAAAAATGGAGTATTGAAAACAAGCGCAAAATTCTAGCTAAATAACTATTATTGATGTTTTCTACTCCTTCCCTTACAGTGTATTCTTCAGTGAGCTGTCTCACTATGACCACCGAGGAACGTGTTGGAGGAAAGGTCCCAGAAAAGGCAATAGTTAAATTATATGATCTTTTGTGTTAGAGAGCTCAGATCCTGTGAATCCTTTGTCTAGTGGTTTATTTTGGGGAGGTTATGTAAGGAGTGTTCATCCCAAGTGAGTGTTCTTTGATCAGGGACACTCAAAATTGGGGCACTCTGACAAATTATCCTAAGACGTCTGTTTGGAGTATTGATTGAACAGGAGCTTCAAACTGGAACCCAAGTGAAGGAAAGGTCTCATAGTTTTATCAGTTCTATCCACATCCTTCAAATGCCTCTCCTTCTCTGCTATGAGTCCGCTGTTCAGGCTGGAGCTCTTTCTCCTGAAGTTATTTTACGGAAGGCTGTGTATGTATGCACTTGCATATGGTGCTTCATCAGGATAAGACTCTTAAAATGTTGTGCAATGGTGGGGTAATGGCAGCCAGGAAATCTGCTCTCTGAGATATATGCAGAAGACTTTTCCCCCAGTGTTGACCAGATCATTATGACGGGCTAATAATACATGCTATGTATTTTTTTTAAAAAAACAGGTTATGTGCTTCAAAGCTGTTAAAAACTGCTGCTTGTATCACACATCTTGCCTTTCTCCAGGCTAGCTGCAATAATTTTTTTTCTTGTGTAAAATATTTTGTAAACAAAGAAAAACTGTTATTAAAAAAAAAAAAAAAAGGTGGGAGGGTGAGGGTGGGGGGGTTGGGGAAGAACGCAGGCATTATGATCAAGTCAATCTAATTTTCATTCCCAGTATTTCATTCTGCCATTTCACTACATGCTGCTGTGACATGAAGTAGGTGCAAAAGAACTTTTTGTACAGAGATATATTTTTTATGAAGAATTTGTAAAATTATTAAATATGCTGTACTTTTTTGATTAATGTAGGTAAATTGTTAAAAATAAATGTTTTTACAATACAAAAAATTGTAATTTTCCCAATAATGTAAGATTTACCATCTTTAGCTGATTTTCAGTTCTGATCCTATTACACATGTATTAATATTAAAGTGGCCTGTTAAAAATAAACAGTATTCTCTTTGGCAAAAAAATAAATACTATAAAAGATTGTAATATAGCCTGTGCAATGCCACCTACCTTGAAAGCAAAATCAGAGTTCTAATTAAATATTTAATTTTAGATTTTCAGCTTTTGTGTGACCTGTTCTTATCAACTTTTTTCCTTCTATTTACTTTCACACTTTCAGATCTCAGATATTGATTTTTCATTACATTAGATTGTTCAGTAGAATCTTAATCTTGTCATTTTAAGTTTCCAAGAATTAGGTAGCTTGCAAAAATGTTCAAGTGCTGTCTAGTGAGACAGAATCTGCCTCCTGTTATCTTACACTTATCATTCAGATTTTAAAATGGGACTTAGGCTCCCAGATCATTTGGGATTTTTTGCAAAAAATAACCTCTTTATTCTTCTACAAGCCTGCATCCTACCTTTGGAAGTGATGGATCACACGGACCCAGAGGTATTTCCAATTCTATCTGAGAGCTAGTTCTGCAGTCACTTAGATGTACATTTTTCTACTGAAATGAAAATGCTTACATAGATAAAGATAGACACATATATAGCATTTTCAGGATCAAGGCCTGAAATTCTGAACATGTCTAAAGAAATTAATTACTCTTTATTCATGTAAAAGATTGATGTATTTGATTTACTTGTTGACATCTTAAGAAAGAATAAGTCAGGCTCCAATAATATTTTATCCACTCTTCCTTTGGGAATCAGTGATAGTAGATGACTGTGGTTTACTTTCAGAAAAAATTAAGATATAAGCATGTCCTTAGTTCCTTTCTCATCTGCAGAATCTGTCCTTCTGGTAATATGATATATTAATAGACAGTTGTTAAAAGTTCTCACTTCTCAAAATGATCGGACTCCTTCTGGCACTAAGCTGAAAGCTATAATCATTAACGCTGTCAATGCAGATATTGAGGCAGGTATCTGACAGTCATGATTTTTACCTCTTATCACAAACAATAGTCTGATATACACTAAACAAGTGAATTATTGTTTTTTTCATTATTGCCAAACTACAATGCCAGCTTTTGAAAATTATTTCCCCGTATGGTCTATTTAAAAATGTAACATGGTAAATTTAATTTCAGGTTCTAGGCAAACCATTCATAGATTTTTATTTTTGTGTGTGTGTGTATTGAGGATACAGTTATGTAAGTGCCAGTCGGTTGAATCTGTAAAGAACAAAAATATTTGGGTTTCAGCTGGCATCTATTAGCTCTGTAGCAGCAGTGAGTATCAAGGGGATAGCATACCTATTGGTATGATTTACTCAAAATGGAAAATGCTTTTTTTTAAAGCTGCTTTTAATTTCAAACTCCAATAAGCTACATTAAGAACACTGCTTTAGCATGATTGCTAACTCAAAACCACAGGAGCTTGAATCTGTATAGCTCAACGAATGAGAGAACAGAAGTCAGAAGGTGGAAGAGATCTTCTTCAGAATACTGCCTTTAAACAAGTAGAGTAAATTACAGAATGTGTCTGTACTGCACAAAAAGATAGTAATGCTTTAGGGATCCATCCCAGAGGCCTTTAATTTTTAGAGTCAACAGTAAAGCAGTATTACAGTTTCAAAACTTTGTCAATGACAGTGTTCTAACACAAAGTGTTTTCCACCAAAGAGTACAGGATTGTAGTCTGGACCTCACCATGGCAGATAAAACCAAAAACAACAAACAATATCTGACATGCATAGTGATTAGTTATCAGGACTTGATTTATTTTAAATTACAGAAATATATAGCAAATATAATAAATATATAGAAATATCAATATGCTTGGAGCCTAATCCACAGGTGAACACGGACTTGGTTTTGCAGTGTTTAACTTTCAGGTGTGTTTCTTTCTTGGTAGAAGCTTCAGCATCAAGTTGTGTGCCTACAGTCCATGAAGAAATCATGAGAGAGGTAAGAATCTGCATGTAAGATCCACAGAGGCCAGCAAGCTGAGTGGAGCCAGCTATACTAATCAGTAGGAAATACCAGGGCAAGAGGAATGCTTAAGCATCTCAATTTTGGCCTGAAGAATATAAATCTTTCCGCTAGGATTCATAACAGAAATCACTCAAAGTTGGGCGGACTAGTCATATCAGTTCTTTTTTTTTTGCCTGGAAGCCTCAAAACACAATGAATAGTGCTCCTTTTCCCCTCTTACTGGTCAGAGTGGTCAAATTAGGTGTGGAAGATCAGAGTTCAGATAGCTTCTTTAGCCTAAGGAGAAACATCAGGTTGTTAATGATAAAGAAGATTGCTACAGGCACTCAGCTGTTGGAAGCAGGTGCTGGGAAATTATCATTACTACTTTCTCCTTGCAGTGAAGTATTTGACCTAGCAAAAATTTCCAAGAATTCCTTTCAGGTCATGCCTTGGAGACAAAATACTTAGGGAGCATTCCTAGTTTGAGAATCCTTTTAATCATGGTGTAACTTACTACAAAGAAGAAAATTTTGTGCCTGGTGATCTTGACAAAGAGAAGGACTGGTACTTTAACTGGGTTGAAGATCAAATAGCAGCTGGAGGAGGGTTTTGAGGATATAAATTTTGAATTCAGAAAACTAATGTCAAATAGAACCAAAGACCTCTTTTATATGTTGGTGTACCAAAAGTTTGAGTTTATCCATGCTGTGAAGGAACACAAGTAAAACTTGCTCAAGGGAAAAGATTAGACAGAAATGCAAACAAACAAAAAATAATAAAATGGCTGAATCAAATGTCTTTAAGAATAGTTTAATATTTTCTTAAGCGTAGAAACTCTTAAGGGCCCATTAAATCAACAGTTCAGACACCAGACTGGCTTAGCAATCAAATGAAGTTGTAAATAATAGTATAAGCACCTTCTATGTAATTCAAGATTGGAAAAATATAAGTATCATCTGAAAAGATGGACATAGGTAACAATAAAAATAAGTTTATAGACAGAAATTTGTTAAAGGAAATTAATCAGAAAAAAAGATCCATAGCTGCTGGTTCTTAGGATTTTTTTAAAGAATGTGAGGAATGAAAGAAATTTGAGTAAGGAAATACTTATTAAGTTCAGTGAATGGACACAGAGTTAGCAAACAAGAATAACGTAAGTATTTGATACTTATTAGAATTTTTCACCTTTGATTTTGTAATTAGAAAGAGGTAACATTATATATTTACTTCACTTACAGATTACATAGTACTAGTCAGACCATTTGTAAATAAGAAGGATCTCAGCAACAACTGATAGACATAAACATTTTAAGAAATCAGAAACAACACAGAAATTTTAACTGCTAGTTATGAAGAAATTATCTGAGTAGCCCTTAATCGTGAAAGAATTTCAAGTCTGTCTTGAAAAATAAAGGAACTGCCAGAAGCTTGAACACATGCTATTATCATGGTAAAAATATTTTAAAAAAGACCAAAGAAATGACCATTTATCCCAATATTAAAATTTGAGGGAGGAAAGGAAATCTGATTGAAATACTTTTGATAGAAAATAAAATGACAGGATAAAGTTAAAATCTTGTCAACAGTTTTTAGAATGGCTCTTGTCACTCAAATCTGATTTAATTCTTGAAAACCTGATTGATAACATGACTACTTTTGTATTAAATTTAAAGAGACAACTGATTTAGTAGCACACAATAATTAACAAATAGAGAACATCAGTAGTTACACAAAAAGTTAAGAAATAGCTCTCAAGAAGACAATAGGGAATTATCACTGAAAAAGGCAAGGCTGTAAAAAGTCTCTGAGTCTGCTGCTAGACCTGATGCTGCTCAACACTGACGTGTAAAAAAAGGTAACACTTGTTGAAAAAAATATAGATAATACAAGTGATAGCAGGATTATAAATCATAATGCAAAAAGTCACGTGGCACAATTTGGTCTGTCTGGTAAGTCAAGTCTGCTTAAACAAAAATGTTTTTACCGTGACCTCAAGAACAGTTGAAAACAGAAGGACGCTGAGGCCTTCTTTATAAAATGGGTATTAGATCTTAAGAATAAGTATCTCCAAGAAGGATTTACAAGCATGTTAACTGTGATGCTGTGGCAAAATATGAGGTATTGAATCTCTGGATATAAAATGGGAGTACTGAACAGGAATAGAGAAGTGATTTTTAGTCTCACTGCTTATGAAGCTGTATTAGATTCTGTGTATATTTCTGCTGTTCACTTTGGAAATAAGATGTCAGAAAAAAATTGAGAGGTTGTACAACAACATAAAAATGTGTTTTAAGGGCTAGAAGAAATATCTTCAGCAAGAAATTGAAACCTGTTTAATGAAAAAGAATATCAGCAGTGTACTACACTACATTCATGGGATTACTAAATTGCCCTTTCATTTAAGGAAAAAAGGCGTGACAGAAATCTTGGTAGACTTGAAATTGTAGCCATACAAATTAAAAGGGAAGATTAGGCACACACATTTATGAGTGGAGAAAATAAACCTGTAAATTGGTTTACCAGAAGAAATTAGATGTTTGCTACCCCTTCATTCCATCAACTTAACCCTGGATTTTTTCATGTAAGATAGATGATTCTACATTACAGATCTAGTGGTTCTTTCATGTTTCAGCTCTCTGAATAAAAATAAATAAATAAATAAAAACCAACCTCAACCTGGTATCTATAAAATATTAGGTACTTAATCTAGCTTTTAGAAACCTCCTTCCAAGAACCTAAATAATGCATCTGCTACCTCACTCTGTTATGTCAATACCAGCCAATTAAACATCCTGACACTGAAGGCAGTTATCACGGATCAGCCCCCACCTACACTATGAATCTCTTTTAGATTCCAGAACAACATGACCATCTTAACAATAAAAACTGAAAAGGATCACTGGCTTATACCTGTAAGATATTTGGGAGATTACTAGTTGACCTAGGCCAGAGCATACCGGAGACCATTCCTACTGTATTACAACATAAACAAACAAACTCCTGTGCTTAGCAACGTTCTCTGTCACTGCTATTTTTTCTAGTATAAATACAGTCTTACAGACTTGAGAGGCTCTAAATGCTGAATTGTTCATCAAGAGTGCTCATCAAAAGGAGCTCTAGTATTATCCTGTTATAAAGGCTAATAACCATCTTTTTTGGCAACTATCATTAAATAGAATAGATGCTGCACATTCAGTGAGGAACTCTTTCCTTTCTGTGTGTAATAAGCATGGGCAGAATGTGTCCAACAGGTGGAAGTTTTTGAAATATTTGGCAGAAAAACATGCACTCATTTTAGAAAGCTAACCAAGCTTAGGTATAAGCTGTGTGAGAAACTGCTCGTTCTAGTATAGCTTTAGAGAATTCCAAAACCCAAACATGGCCAGCTGAGGCACTCTAAGGGAGTGTTGAAGGGAGATGTAGTTAAGTCTATGTCTTCATATATGTGGTATGTGAGTAGTGGCTGTTGGGGTAGTAGGGAGACAATCCTGGACTTAGCACAGTTCTACTGAAGTCCTTTAGAAGCACTTTCCCTCTCTATGTCTTGGCTATCCTTATAATATCCACCCAACTACGCTACACAACTCAGGAACCTAGCCTGAAGGAAAAGCATTCCAATACAACATCTTGATCCATACCATTAAATTTCACATCCTCCCAAAAAAGCTAGACATATCTAATAGTCTGTTGGGAAGGGTCCCTGTCACTGTCCCCTACGCTGAATCTAGAGGTGGTTTAGCAGGCTGGTGAAGAAGGTGTGCTCCATCTGTCATTCTGGAGGAACCTGTGTGTTGATCTACGTCATTAAACAGGGAAAATAGGTTCAGGGAAAGAAGCAAGAAAATGTGAATCAGAAGAGGTGTGCATGGAGGAAGAGTCTTCTAATATTTATTTCAGGGTTTCCACAGGACATAGCACTTTTACTGGGACACAGTGGTTATGGACTTCACGATGTACCCTATGTAGATAGAGCAGTAATCCATATGTGAGCATAGCAGTGTGGGTAGTTCACAGACAGCAGATCTGGCTGAATTATTCATAGGCAACTGCATAGTAATAGTATGGCAATGTGATGTAGAGCTCCCTCTGCTTACCTGAAGGGTATTGACCTCTTTCACAGGTGCACTTGAGGTAACATAGGATGCTGGATTCCTGCTTATACAGAGTGTCTTGCAATAACAAAGAAAAGACTCTAACAGGGATTAACATGTTCTGTCTGATACACTTCTTTCGCAGAGACACCTGAAGTGGCGGCCTTGGTCAGAAGAAGGGATTGGCCTGAGGAGCTATGCAGAGACAGGTTGGGTTGTCAGCCACTGATCATATAACTAAAAAGGCTTATGAAGGGACAGAAAGATGAGGCCCTGTTTAGAGCCCTCTAGAAGTGGAACAATACTCAGGTGAGGTGGCAAGGTGATCAACTGTCAGTCCTGATGGTCTTTGCTGTTAAAGCCATGTGGAAGCAAAGGTGGAAGAGTGAACCAAGAAGCATGAGGACAAGATTCTTCAGGAAACCTTGGGTTTGGAAGGGCTAGATGAAGAAACTCCAGGAGCTCCTGAATCCCTCAAAGAGATAGCTGCCGGGTTTATGCTGCCCATCTTGACATTGGGGAGAAAATGAAATGGAGAAATAGGAGTTCACTTCCCCCTCTTCCCACCACCACTATCCTCTTCTGGTACGTGATATTTAGCTTTTGTTTATTTTCTGAGTATTAGACTTTCTTGTTATCCATACATACCACTTTAATCACCTTCTTTTTTTCATTTTTCCCCACCTTTCCCTGTAACTCACCCTCCAGTTTGCTATGACTATAAATAAAAAAATGTTATTCATAAATATTTTGCTTGACTTTTCCTTTCAGGGAATGGTGAAGTGTGAGGAAGGTGGGAGATGTAACTGAGTGGTTGGGAGGGGGGATTCAGAGCTTGATGTGGTTAGGGCAAGGGTAAAGAATAAGCAAAAGGTTGGTGTCAAGTAGGTTGGCAAAGGGTGTGTGTATGAGGAAAGTAACGGGAAGATGAACAGTTTCATCTGTTTGGGGGGTTTGCTTGTTGTATTTAACTACTGTTGTAACGTAGCAGGCTTGGTGTGTTAGCCGAGGGAATGAAGAAGTCACCTACACGAAGTAGATAAGCAGGCACTTATTGCAGCTCTGGGGACACGGGATAGCTCCGCCAAAAACGTGTCTGCTTCAACATCAAAATTCATCAGTTTTATACATTTAATTATATTTCTTAATTTACCCTTTACAGTGATTGGTCTTTAATTACATAACTTCATTAATATTCTCATGCTAAAATAATCATTGATCAGTTTGTATCCTTAATATTCAAATCAAGATGGGAAGGGTAAGGGCTTTCTAAGCAGCATAACTAGTGTTCGTAACAATTTCCATGACTTCTTAATACAAAACATAGAGCAATTCTTGATCTGTTAGGTTCCTATGGTTAGATGTTCCTATAGCTATTAAACAAACACAACTGTTCCTACAGCTAACTGATTCACAAACACAACTGTTCCTATAGCTAACTGATTCACAAACACACAAAGTATAATAAGATTCAGTAAAACTTAAGATAATCTTCAGCAGGTGCACTGCAGCTATTGTGCATGTGAGGGTTGTGACTGAACTCACTGTATTTTCTGTGATTGCAGAGAATAAGCAGCATCTCCCATGCTGCAGGCTGCCCTTGGTGAAGTGACCTCCTGAGTGCTCCCTCTGGAAGTGAAAAGAACGCTCCCCTGATCTTCTCTTTTGGTGTGGAATGTGCCACTCAAAGACTCTTACATAATGCCTGTGGTCAGTAGAGAAGGAGATCTTGTCCATGAGTCTTCCCTTATGCTACAAAAAGGTCTGTGAAATGAGAGAAATATAGTCCTTACAGTGGAAATATTACCAGGAGCCCTGCGGGGGGTGGGGGGGGGTGGGGGAACAAATAGACAGAATTCCAGTCTATGACAGGATGAATGCCCTTAAACAGCTTTCCCACCCACCTGCTCCATCCCCAGGCCCTGCACAGTTTGGTTAGTTGCAAAGCACCCACAACCTGGCATAGGATATAGATCGACATGGTGATTGATGCTATTCTGAGTGTTATTTCCTGTCAGAGGCAGCACAGGTAGGGAATGTGATAGCTGTCACGCCCCCCTCAGACGGGGGTGGGTATGGGGGACAACTGCGACTGTGACTCAGATTCGCAAATCCCCAGTGGTGTGGGCCAAGGCGAGACAACTCTCAAGGTCCGTGCACAAACATTTATTAGCTTAACTAGGTCCACAATAACTGGTTCGGTATATAACAAATTATGGCAAGCAGTAAAGTACACCTTGCATTACTTAACAGACATACCACAGATCATGGTAGGCAGCGAGATCGATCACCGGCCCTGGTTCCAGCATTGGTCTAGCCAGCGGAGGTGGGTTCTGGTTCATAGGAGCGCTCTTCTGGGTGTCCCCCTGAAAAAATTCTTCTACTGCCATCTAGGAGCATGTACCTTCTCCTTTTATGTTTGCCTTGTCAGTATGACCCGCCCCACTATTACAATGACAGTTTGTCTCAGGTTTCCCACCTCCCCAGGTGGTAGGGAGCATGATTTGGGTGGGGGTAATGGATGCTATAGTTAACCTTAATACGCATTTAGCAGATAATGAGGCAAAGTCATTTCACAAGTTGAGCAAACCCATTTGGCTTTTAAAAGGCGTCCTCCCTCCTGTGTTACATAAGAGACAAGCAGGCGCCAGCCCTACCAGTTCTTTAAGCCTGCACCGTCCAGGCTCCCTGCAAGCTCCACATCATGCAAGCTCCATCTTATCTGCCTTGTGGCTATACCTTCATTTCAAGGTACTTGTGAGTATTTGAGACATTCAGAAGGCCTCCACTCCGCCCAGTCTTTGTTTTGGGGAGTTTACAAGTCGTCTTTTACAATAGCAAGTCTCTTCTTCACCTGGTTGCTCACTTGTGGTAAGGTGGATGACCTGCATGATTTCCCTTAGAAGAGCAGTACAGTGTGTCTTGAATACAGAAGTCCCACCGTGACTGTTGTTACTGCCGGTACTAACCAGCTGCTGTGGGCTAAAGCCCAAGGTCTGCAGCACCTGATGCTGTTGACTCAGGGTCTGGTGCGTGGCAGAGGTCCTTTTCTCTTCCTGTACTTCCTGTCCGATTTCCAGAATCTGTGCAGTGCTGTGTGGTAGTGACTGGTGTCTCCGCCGATCTCCCCATCTGTAAGGATGAGAACAATTCATAGCAGTCACAAAGGTATCAAAGAGAAGGCATCAAAGCCTGTCTGACAGACACACAAGTGGAAAAAAATAGGCTTAATGTGCCTGAGTAATAGCATTGGTAAAATAACAATGCGACAGAGACATTTGAAGAACATGGAGAACAAAACTCCTTTTATATCATGATGACATGTAGTTCTATGCATAGGAAGGGTGAGTGGATGGCATATCATAGAATCACAGAATGTCTGAGGTTGGAAGGGACCTCTAGAGCTCATCTGGTCCAATCCCCCTGCTCAAGCAGGGTCACCTGAAGCCAGTTACCCAGGGCCACGTCCACATGACTTTTGAGTACCTCCAAGTATGAAGACACCACAACCACTCTGGGCAACGTATTCCAGTGGTCAATCACCCTCACAGTGAAAAAGTGTTTCCTGATATTTAGATGGCACCTCCTGTGTTTCAGTTTGTCGCTATTGCCTCTGGTCCTGTCACAGGGCACCAGTGAAAAGAGTCTGGTTTTGTCATCTTTGTACTCTCCCCTACATTGATGAGATCTCTTCTGGGCCTTCTTTTCTCCAGGCTAAACAGTCCCAGCTGTCTCAGCCTTTCCTCATAGGATAGATGCTCCAGTCCCTTCATCATCTTTGTGGCACTTGGGTCAGAATTTCTCACATTCCAACTTATGTCTGTTGTCTCTCGTCCTACCATTGTGAGAAGAGTCTGGTTCTGTCTTCTCGACATCCTTCTATTAGCTAATTGCCAACAGCAGAGAGATCTCCCTTTAGACTTCTTTTAAGGCTCTTAAGATCTCCTAGCCTTTCCTTATGTGTGATATGTTCCAGAGAGTTACTAAAATTAAAACTGGAAGGCTTCATCTATGCTAATAAATAAAACAGTATCAGAGAGCACTCTCCGGTCCTGAGGACAAGCTGTTGTAGTAGAGATTGTACCTGTATAAATGAAAACCAGATAAGAAAACCCAAATCTGTCATCTAAGAGGGGAAAAAACAGATGTATAGCAGGGTCTTAAGAATTCCGTTCAAAACTATTAAGATAATTTAGTGCTCAGACAAATCCACTTGTAAACTAGGAGTGATTCAGAAGTAATAAGACTTCAAAAGACAATTCCTTGTTCAAAAACATTTCAGGTCTTTAGTTACAGAGCCTTTTTTTTTTCTCCCTGGGTGCATTAAATGGTAGTCTGTTGCATCCATTGCTTCATTTCTCACAGATCTCTTAAAACTACTCTTTTTATATTTTAGAGGTCATGTTAAACTGAACCATTAATCAACACAAATGCAGAAATGTGTAATATTTAGCACACCTGCTGTGTTTGCTTTCAGGTTTTCCTTAACTCCCTGTAGTAACGAACCAGTATTGCACAGAATGGCATTTTCATTTCATGCTGCCTTTCATACTGCTGTTGATGAAGGAAAGGATCCGCTGTATATACTGTACAAATTTTGCAACATATACTAATCACCACAGACAATATAGAAAACCCTTTCAGTTGTAGAAATCTTTAGAGCACAGCTCTCTACGCTCCCTTTAATTTTAATTATGTTTGCTCACACTCCATAAGTTTCAAATTTTGGTTCTTTCAGTTCTTCATCTGCTCTCTGCTGTGTCATACAGACTCTCTATAGTTACTAAATTTGGTAGTAGAAATATTTCACCTTCAGATTTATTCTTTCTTTCAGTAATAACGAATAAGTCTTCACTCCATTTGGTAGAAGTTTTAAAAGAAAGAGGTTACAGTAAAATACTTAATATGTTGTTACACATTTCTGGTTTTTAGTTAAGTTGAAGTGGCTAGGCCACATATGTAGAGATTTTACACTTCCTTTGAAGAATACTCAGTTTTTGTAGGAATACTATGTTTTTACCCTCAAAAGACAATTTACTTTGTGTTAAGCTTTTCCATCAAACAGGTTATTTTCTGTTACTTGCAGCAGCTTTGCACCTAGCTGACATCCTAAGCCATGCCAGGCATTTTTGATAAGGCACAAAAAAGCCTCCATGACTATTACACTGTCAGCTTCCCAGCCACTTCAAGCAATTCATTTTGAGGCATTTTTTACTATATTTATCTAAACTTAATCCTTCCTATTTTTCTCTGTAATACATGTTCATTCTCTGTCACATTTTGAGACATGCTTTGTAATGTAGAAATATCAGGCAACTTGATTTGCAGCTGACAGGCCTTCTATGCAGTTTATGACTAAAGCAAGAATTTTTTTTGACTACCCTATTAATAAAATTTATATGCCAATGTCATGAGAATGACCCGCAAGCTGGTTTTCATCTTCAAAAAACTTACTGATCTATCTGTGAAAGTAATATTTAGGAACTGGAAAAAATTTACATTTTGAAGTGTCATTTTGAAAACATGGTAGAAACTCGTTGTTAGGAGAGATAAAACTAGATTTAGACAGAACTCATCAGGAACAGATTTTAAAATTAATATGCTTAACTAGTAATATTTTCCTATAAGTGTTAGCCCCACCTACTTTTTGCGTCCACATAACCTAACTGTACCCTGGTTTTGAGACTTGGCCTACTAAGACCAAGAGGCCATAACTTATTTTTTTAAACAAAGTAAATACTTTTTCTTATAGAGACAATGTCAAGGCCCTACTTGGATTTTGATGTAATTGTTAAAAATTACAGTGTAGGAAAATAATAGAATTGTTGCATTCCATACATTTTGTCAAAATCTGCTAGCATGCAAATATGTACCTTTGCAGATTTCAGGTGGCATTAGCAGGTCTTATCACCTGTTAACCAACAGCTAAAATCCATTGTACTTGTCTACAGCACATATAAAATGCACAGCATCCTCAATCAAATACCTGGTTTATGCAAAATACATGCTATCCTAAAATAGAGGGCAGAGAAGAGGCAAGCTTTAGGTTTTTAAATGGGACCAGTTATTTGCACTACAGTTTCTTTTTGCAGGACTGGATCTTTAGCTGAAATTATTTTGCTGTCTGGTGTCTGTAATAGTTTCCTCTCCATCAAACTTCTTCCTTTATTTTATATATAGCTGATACATGCATAAATATTGAATCACATTTAAATGAAAGAATTCACATGGAATATTTATAAACTTTTATTTATATTTAAGGATTCATGAACTTACAAACATAATAGGGTGATTTTTTCCCCTTGTCTTTAGTTTCCCACTGAGTTTAGAAGATTTTTAAAACATGGTGGAGAATTTTCTCTTTTTCATGTTTTATAGTAATATCCATGATTCCCGCATGTGCTGTGGTTGTAGAATCATAGAATCATGGTTGGAAAAGACCTTTAAGATCATCAAGTCCAACTGTTAACCTACCACTGCCAAGTTTTCACTAAANAATCAACACAAATGCAGAAATGTGTAATATTTAGCACACCTGCTGTGTTTGCTTTCAGGTTTTCCTTAACTCCCTGTAGTAACGAACCAGTATTGCACAGAATGGCATTTTCATTTCATGCTGCCTTTCATACTGCTGTTGATGAAGGAAAGGATCCGCTGTATATACTGTACAAATTTTGCAACATATACTAATCACCACAGACAATATAGAAAACCCTTTCAGTTGTAGAAATCTTTAGAGCACAGCTCTCTACGCTCCCTTTAATTTTAATTATGTTTGCTCACACTCCATAAGTTTCAAATTTTGGTTCTTTCAGTTCTTCATCTGCTCTCTGCTGTGTCATACAGACTCTCTATAGTTACTAAATTTGGTAGTAGAAATATTTCACCTTCAGATTTATTCTTTCTTTCAGTAATAACGAATAAGTCTTCACTCCATTTGGTAGAAGTTTTAAAAGAAAGAGGTTACAGTAAAATACTTAATATGTTGTTACACATTTCTGGTTTTTAGTTAAGTTGAAGTGGCTAGGCCACATATGTAGAGATTTTACACTTCCTTTGAAGAATACTCAGTTTTTGTAGGAATACTATGTTTTTACCCTCAAAAGACAATTTACTTTGTGTTAAGCTTTTCCATCAAACAGGTTATTTTCTGTTACTTGCAGCAGCTTTGCACCTAGCTGACATCCTAAGCCATGCCAGGCATTTTTGATAAGGCACAAAAAAGCCTCCATGACTATTACACTGTCAGCTTCCCAGCCACTTCAAGCAATTCATTTTGAGGCATTTTTTACTATATTTATCTAAACTTAATCCTTCCTATTTTTCTCTGTAATACATGTTCATTCTCTGTCACATTTTGAGACATGCTTTGTAATGTAGAAATATCAGGCAACTTGATTTGCAGCTGACAGGCCTTCTATGCAGTTTATGACTAAAGCAAGAATTTTTTTTGACTACCCTATTAATAAAATTTATATGCCAATGTCATGAGAATGACCCGCAAGCTGGTTTTCATCTTCAAAAAACTTACTGATCTATCTGTGAAAGTAATATTTAGGAACTGGAAAAAATTTACATTTTGAAGTGTCATTTTGAAAACATGGTAGAAACTCGTTGTTAGGAGAGATAAAACTAGATTTAGACAGAACTCATCAGGAACAGATTTTAAAATTAATATGCTTAACTAGTAATATTTTCCTATAAGTGTTAGCCCCACCTACTTTTTGCGTCCACATAACCTAACTGTACCCTGGTTTTGAGACTTGGCCTACTAAGACCAAGAGGCCATAACTTATTTTTTTAAACAAAGTAAATACTTTTTCTTATAGAGACAATGTCAAGGCCCTACTTGGATTTTGATGTAATTGTTAAAAATTACAGTGTAGGAAAATAATAGAATTGTTGCATTCCATACATTTTGTCAAAATCTGCTAGCATGCAAATATGTACCTTTGCAGATTTCAGGTGGCATTAGCAGGTCTTATCACCTGTTAACCAACAGCTAAAATCCATTGTACTTGTCTACAGCACATATAAAATGCACAGCATCCTCAATCAAATACCTGGTTTATGCAAAATACATGCTATCCTAAAATAGAGGGCAGAGAAGAGGCAAGCTTTAGGTTTTTAAATGGGACCAGTTATTTGCACTACAGTTTCTTTTTGCAGGACTGGATCTTTAGCTGAAATTATTTTGCTGTCTGGTGTCTGTAATAGTTTCCTCTCCATCAAACTTCTTCCTTTATTTTATATATAGCTGATACATGCATAAATATTGAATCACATTTAAATGAAAGAATTCACATGGAATATTTATAAACTTTTATTTATATTTAAGGATTCATGAACTTACAAACATAATAGGGTGATTTTTTCCCCTTGTCTTTAGTTTCCCACTGAGTTTAGAAGATTTTTAAAACATGGTGGAGAATTTTCTCTTTTTCATGTTTTATAGTAATATCCATGATTCCCGCATGTGCTGTGGTTGTAGAATCATAGAATCATGGTTGGAAAAGACCTTTAAGATCATCAAGTCCAACTGTTAACCTACCACTGCCAAGTTTTCACTAAACCATGTTCTTCAGCACTGCACCTACATGCCTTTTAAAGAGCTCCAAGGATGGTGACTCTACCGCTTCCCTGGGCAGCCTGTTCCAATGCTTGACAACCTCTCCGTTCTGGAGAAGAAATTGTTCCTAATATCCAATCTAAACCTCCCCTGGAATAACCTGAGGCTGTTTCCTCTTGTGCTATCTCTTGTTACTTGGGAGAAGAGACCAGAAGTAAACCCTATGAAGTTTATTGTATTTCACTTCATTTCATCGTAAGGAGTTGGTTTGCTTATTTTAGACTAACATTAGGAAGCATACCTTATTCTAGTTGTGCCATAATGAGGGAGAGAAATTTATGTGAAACAGCACCAACAGTTAACTTTGTGTGTAATTATCTCAGAAACTTGGGGTAGATGTATGAATGATTTCACAGTTTTTCAAACAAAATTTTAATCCTCCAAAAATGTAGGAATTCTGTTGCCACCTGCAACAGAGAAGAAAATATCACTGTTATATCCTCAAAAAGGCTTACTTCTTAGACTTATTTTAGATAACATTGCTCAAACTGTTTTGAAGGCAAGAGTCTTGTATTCCTGTGAGGGGGTGTGTGTAAGATTTGAAAAGTTTTTGAAGCAATTGTGTTAGGGAAAGCGGTAATGTTGCATGTCTTTGTGAACATTTAAAAGTGCTGGCACATTCCTTTCATTACTGAAAGTGTAATTTAAGACCTAATGGAAATATCAAACTTTGTGTTGCTTGATCTGTCAATATGTCAGCTTCAGAAGCAGTTATGCTTTACTTTCCTTACGCTGCAGGAGTACAGTTTGAACTTGTAGTTACAGGTGGGTGAACGCTACATCTAAATCTCATCATTCTGACTCATGCATAGTATTCAAGCTCATAATTTTGAAATCCATGCAGCCTAAACCCTTGGACTTAAATGCTTTGTAACCTGATACCTTTTGGTGTGAGGTCTAGCTAATATAAACATAGCTTTTCTGCCTTTGAATCCTGCACGAATGGACATTTCTGTTTAGTGTATTTCTGTACCAGACAAACCAAACCCAACCCAAATAAGATAATTTTGATGTGATCTAAACATTTTTAGTGAATTCTCTCTCATCACTAAGAATCGTTATGTAAATTGAGCTTAAATATAGACTCTCCTTTACAAAGTAGCCAAATTTAAGTCAGGTGTAACAGTACCACCTTGGTGTCTCTTGCTTTTTTTTTCTTAAAAATTGCCATGCATATTCAACTGGGAGTCTGAAACTATGCAGGTGGCATAACATCATAACTATTCACACTTAATTGCTTCAAAGTGTGTTTCTAAAGAGGACACAAAAACACTGAGCAGAATACACAGCTTTATTACAAAAAACCAGAATGAATATTATTCATTCAAAAATAATCATAGAAATTAATTTCTTAGAAAAATGTCACGTGTGTGATTTTAATTTTTCTAACATGAGCTACCTGAAGTGAGTCAGAAAACCACTGATACATTCTATTTTAGGCATTTTTTGGCTGCAATTCAATTATCCTAAGTTTAGGACAGACATTCTCTCCTTAGAGAAAGGTGAGACATTTGGAGGGTGACGCACCGCGTGCCTCAGTGGATGAACTCTGGAACACCTTCCATTCCCTGGCATCATCAGAGGAGCACGCTTTGATGACATGCTGACTGTAAAATCCCAGTGTCCATTAGGGCGTATTCCAGTGCTGGACCACATTAGGAAAGGCATCACCAGCCGTTTGAGAAAGGTGATCCTTCATCTCTGCAGAGCACTACTGAAAAAATTCTGGAGTGTCGGGACCAGTTCTGGAGTCGGGACCAGAGAGACATGGACTTACTGCAGTCCAGCTAAGGGCCACAAACATTATGAAGGGACAGGAGCATCTCTTAGATGCTGAAAGAGCTGGGAATGTTAAGCCTGGATGAAAGAAGGCTTGGAGGGATCTTATGGATGTGTACAAATACCCGATGAGAAGGAGTAAAGAAGACAGAGGCATAGTCTTCTCAGCGCTACAGAGTGATTCAGGACAACAGGCAATGGACAACAATTAGTGTTTGAACACAGGAACAGGTTGTCTAAAGAGTCTGTGGAGTCTCTGTCCTTGGAGATATTAAAGACCTGACTGGACACTGTCCTGGGCAGCTTGCTGGAGTTGTCCCTGCTCTGAGCAGTGGTTTGGACTAGATGACCTTGGAGGTGCTTTCCAACCTCAGTCATTCTGTGAGTCTAAGATTCTGTGATATGCCAGGTGTCACTGCAGGGTGCAAGGCTGGAAGGTACTCTGAAGGGCTACATCTTCCCCTCAATGTATGTACAGGCTCATGTTGCTCCAATAGATGCCTATAGTTAATTGGTATGCAACCCAGCACCTACAAAAGTAGGTTCTAGAGTTTTATGGGATATATATAGTTTTGAAAAAAGTCTGCCCAAGATGGATGACCACATGACCAGTTCAACTTTCATATTTATTAGTTCTATGACAGATAGAGGATCAGCAGTCTGGTTGTACTGGCAGATCAGTATTCTGCTAGCTGGTTTTGCATGCTACTCATGCTATGCTGTAGTTGAAACAAAATACACACATCAAGTGCATATATATTTACATATAACTGACATCTCAAATTAGAAATAATAGCTCTTCAGACTGTCTCAGTGGTCAGAGCAATTCGGAGTGGTTATATAAACACCCACGAGCCAGTTACAGGCAATGAAAGGTATGAAACAGCTGTCTTTTTTTGGAATTCATTGCATACTGCTTCCTTCTAAAACAGTTTACCTACCGTGAGCTCAGTCTTTTTCATACCACATGGTAGTGCTTGATCTTTTGATTCAGTGAGTCATGTCATCCATTGACCTTCATTGCTATTGGTACTGACAAGAAAGTAAAACTAGCTGTTTGATCTGGTAAATACTGCTGGTTTGTCCCCCCTCATTCCTCCCAACAAAAACCCATCTGGGACATTTCACAGGCTTTAAATGAAGTGGCTGATACAATGTTCACTGGGAAATAATTTAAGTAAACAAAACTAAATAGAACGCATGCTGTCTGTGTGTTGAAAGATACTTCCCCACCAAGTATCCCTAGACTTGTCACAGACTATATTAAAGTAGAAAAATTGTGAAATCCTATATTTGAGATTTCTGTCCCTAATGAAAAGTGGTACATCAACTAGAAATGAGCAAATCATACACTTACAGAAAGGAGTATGCATGAAGATTAAAGTTTTGTTTTTATTTTTTCCTCAGCATCACATAAATCTGGTCAAATAAGGGAAATAAAAAAAAAGAAAAAAAAGAAAAAAAAAACAATTACAAAAACCCTCAAAAAAAAAGGGGCTGCAAATTTCTGAAACAGAAATAGCATTTTCCAACCAAGGAAGTGCAAGTTTCTGATACAACATAATGAATAATGGGAAATAGTTATCAAGCAAAGACAAACTTCAGTACCTTTAAAATACTAACAATTGTTAGTATTGTTTAAAATACTAACAGTTATTTTTGTTTCTAAGGAAGTTGGTATCTCAATAAACACTCTAAGCTGCTCACTTATTTCTGAAAATGTAGATACATTAGGATGTGAAAAAATGTTATTCTTTCTAGCAGTTAAAATGTATTTATTGATATGGGTATGAGAATGTCAAAGGTGCTTGTAAAGGTCAGATGGGAAGAAATTTAAGCCACAGAATTAACAGCAACAATTTTTTAACAGGTAAAGACTTCTAAGTCCCTTCACCAATAAAAACCAACTGGTTTTGACTACTGTAGTTTTGACTAATAAGTGAACACATGAGATTGAATAGATTTGTATGCTACATACCATCCCACAAATGTCTATACCCTGTACAACATACAACCTGATCCTTAGTTAGACTCTAAAGCCCAGATTCAACTAATCTAATTTTATTATACTAAAAATTAAGTATCTAGTCTAAACGTATTTCCTCAGGCCTCCCAAAAATCAGTTGTGAGACAGAGAACAATTTGTTCCACCAGAAAACATGTGCCTGAGAAAGGTAGAATGAAGTATCTGCTGAAGGTGCCTATACACAGGTACTTTATACAGAGCAGCTAACCCAAACCCAGACTAGATGATCAGTTTTCATACAACTACAGTTGAAAGGAATCCAGGCCTAACAATAATATATCCATTTAAATGAATACTCGCTAATTTATATATCATCATAAAAAAATAGGACTTAAAAAGTGATGTTGATAATTGACACGTCAATATATTGGATATTTTGACAGATTAGAATGTCTCTCATTTTTTGTATGATTTTGTAAGCAGAAATATTTTGGATGCTGCAGTACATACACAAATCTGACAGGTTCAGGCACATGTGACAGTCAGCCTGATGAATTCTGGCAAGAGTAGACTTTCTAGGCATGTTATTTGCAGTTGCTCTGTGTGAGGGCTGTTTACCTGGGGCTTTTGGACTTCTAACTGTATGTTTATAACAGCTGCTCAAAGCTGGAATGGTGAATGTTTGAAAATCCCAGGAAAATGAGTAAAGGTATTTTCCTTCTTTTGGGATATATTTTCTCCCTATAAGAAAAGGATATGTGATCTGCACTAATTTACCTTTGGAGCTGGGAGCCTGTTTGGGCCTCACGTAGCATTGCACTTTCCCTCAGGGCTTATGCATAAGCATCATATGTTAACACAGAGATTAGTGACATAAAAAGCTTGGGCTAGGGCAACTGAAAAGCAATAAAATATATGCAATATAGGCAATGCCATGGAAAAAGTACTTTTAAATTTAAATGAGTTGCCTTCATCTTTCATTGCTTTCTTTTTCATTTAAGCATAGTATCTGTACTCAAATAGGATATAGCCAGAGAAAAAAAGTGCATTTTCTTGACTGAAAAGAAGGCAAGCCTGAACATTTGACATGGTGATAAGCCAAAACATCTGGCCTCAAAGCTCTGTTGTGTGTAACCGTTTATTACTGAAGAGTGTCTACATGTCTAGGGAAGACTTTGTTAGACATTAATGAGGTTATGAATAATTGGAAGCTAGCTACTGGATGCAGTCAAGTAAATATTTGCAAAAGTCTAAAGAGATGATCCACACTTCCATAAGTGCATTCACACAGCAAATCAACATAAAAAAGAAAGTTACATTTTTCTAGAATAATGTCTTCCATATAATGCTGAGATATCCTGATCTACCTTTACACTCTTCAGAGTTAATTTTAATCTTTGTATGTGAACACTGTAAGTTAGTATTATTAAACTACATTAATTAGTTGATAATAAATATAGAGAGGTCTCACCTAGCAAATACATTTTCTTGCAACTGACTTATCCATAAAGATAGCATTGTCCATATTATACCAATTTATTTCAAGTAACCTTGTAACGATTTTTTGGGCTTGTGGTAAAAAGAAAAGGTCATCTCTGCACGATGAGATTCCTTTATCCTAATTTTGGTTTGAGATACAATTTGTGAAAAAGACATCTAAATTTTGGTACCTACATAAAAGAGTGTGCAAACCAGGCAGTATCAAAGTTTCCGCTATAGTCAGTGAGTATGTAGTGAATATATGAGCAGAACCTAGAGATCAGATCTGCTGACCTAAGATAAGCAGTCAGGGCTTTGCTGAGTTGCCCACATAGAGAAGTCTAGCATTATCTGAGATAAACAAGCTTATCTCAGCTGTCTTCCAGCTGTGGTTCCAAAAGAGTGCAGTTTGCCTGTAAACCTTGTGTCATGTTTGAAAACCTCATGTGGATGTCTTCGGTATAATAAAATGTCTTAAATGATGCTCTGCATTTAAATTAAGGCAACTGAATGCTGCCCCCAGTGGTTTGTCACTGTCCAACTGTCAGTTGGATCAGTTACTTTGCCTAAAAAGGGAGTTTAGACATTAAAGAAGTGATTCACTTTCTTAAATAGGCATTGGTTGCCACCTTAGACACCTAGTTGCTGCTCCAGAAGAATGGAAGTCTCCCATAAGTCTGTTATTCTATCTGTCAGCCGTTTGTAGAACTTTTAGATACCACAGGACGTCTCAAATGGTAGAGATTTAGAACTAAGTTTAACCAAATAAATTATGTTCCTGGTGCACACAAAGACACCTGAACTCAATCTAGCTACGCTACATGAAAAATAAAGTTCACGTACTTGCTCATAGGTCAATGTATATCAAAGTGGACAGTTTGATTTGCAAGGTAGGCACATCCCACCAATTATTTCTGGGAAAAAAATTTGGTTTATCACTGGTCTTAACAAGCACTTGTCCAAACAAAATCAATTAAATCTTCTTTTAGTTTCAGTACACCTTCTTTGCCTGTGGGTGGTGGGAATTTCTATACATCACCAGACAATGCTGCTAAGGCTTTTGTCTCCTGCCACTGAATCTCTGCCTGACATTTTTTTGCTATTACCCTGTTTACTTCTACATGTCGCTTACATGGCATTTGTCTTTCATTAGAAGGTACCTCAGAATTCGACCCCTGACAAACAGGAATCATGCATGGCAAAGGACCTCAAAGAATTTTTTGCAAATATCCTGACATGCAACATATAAACAGGCTTTTTCTGATTTTTATTTGCTATTTTACATGAACTGCTGGTGCTATCAACTGGGACTTACTCGGTCGGGTAGCTTTGTGTGTATTGGGACTGAAACAGGCTGCTCTTCTACACAGAGGAATCTTATGGTTTGCTATGAACTCCAAACTTGTGGTGTTTAATTATAAGACCTTGCAGACTCACCCTCAGCTTCACAGTCCAGTATAGTAGCTCCTTCTCCTCCCTTTCCATTACTTTCACTATTTTTAGGAATGGTTAGAGGGAAAAGAACTCAGATTTGCCTTTGTGTTCTTTAGTTTACTTCTATTCAATATGAAGGAAAGCAAGTGTCTTTGCAAGTGATGAAGCTATATTGGAAGATACTTCCCCTACAAACTGCCGACTTCTTGTTCTTTCAAAACTTTATCCTCTGGGACTGCACAAAAAGCTGTGAATTATTAGTAGGTTGGCAACACTATCATTTATACATGCTGGCAAAGTAAAGCTTCCTGCTTTAAGCACAGAATAAATTACAGTTCTCAGTGGTTGGACTCGAAAGACAAGACACTCTAACTGTTCATAAGTAAACATATCCTTTCCTGTCCCATCAGGTATTTTTCAAAGTCTGTTTGCTTTGGGGACATATCTCAATAATAATTTTTGCCAAATGTCATTCTCCTTCTGCTGTTTGATGTCATGATAAAGTACCCATGCCGTCACTTGGCTGTAAAGAGTAGCTATTTCTTTGCTTTTTCCTTAGTTCTGATTGTTGCCTTTCATCATCTGTTCAAGTACTATTCCACCACCTTTCTGTCATTTCTTAGTAGTAGTGCTTTCCTCCACTCGTTTAGCCACGATAACTGCCTTTTTAACAACTATTTTGATCTGAGCTACTTTACTTATAATGACCTTGCTCCGCTCAAATATCAAATCCTTCCTCTTCATATTTTTCTATTCTTGCCAGATCTCTAAAGATAAACTATTTCCTGTTGAAAAAATATAAAGATCTTCTTAGTGTCCACTTCATCCGGTTAGGTCAGCAGGTCCCTGTCAATCAGTGTTGAGTAATTACAGTCACTGACTTTTCTTCTTTTGCAGCTACCTCTTTCCTGATAGTCACCAAAGAAGTGAAGAACAGCCGGGACCTCTGTTCACATGCTGAAGCCAATTTCATTTTTGTTATCTTGGAATAGTTTGTTACTTGTTTACTGTTTGTTTACTTAAGTAAATCTTCTCTTTATAATTTAGATATAAATCTTCCTTAGGTGCCTTAACTTGATCCCATTGAAATTAATGGGAAAATTACCACGTGTTTCCTAATTTTCAAAGTGGTGTATGCAAATGCCTGCTTATGAATGTCAAAAGTAAGACATGTACAAGTGCACACACATGCACAATATGTCTTAAACTTTCACAGATTAATGTTTGCGTTGATATATCTAAAAGTGGCTGTGTTGCATGAATGTGAGATGAAATAGTTATATTAATTTTAAACATGGTAAGATTTGCAATGTATTTTACTGAGGTTTTTTGGTATCTGGAGATTAAAATGGTGATGTGGTATATTTTTTATTTACTGTTTTGTTTTCTCTTAATTTTTATACTATGAATATTAAAATGATATATTTCAATAATAAGATAACATTGTTTCATCATGTGCTAAGACATGATGAGAAGGAAGTGAGGCTGGTCAAAGCTGGAACCAGGACGCTGACCACGGACAATGATTCCTCTGTAGGGAGGTTAGAACTTTTAATAGTATATGTCCATTTTCTGTGAGGACGTCTTTGTGTAAAAATCTGATGCAGTCATGGAAACACAGGAATCAACATCTTCCACAAGCAGCGTATTGTCTAGCGCTTAGCTTAGTGCCTAGAATATCTGCTCAGAAAGCGGGATACTTAGCTTTACCTACTTCCTCCACAGGCTAAGCAATGTTGAATCCCCAAATCCTGAATCCTTTGCAAATGACATAGCCTCCTTGCCATAGGACCTCTGTCTTCCATGACAGCGTTGGCCGCAGATGTGGAAACAAAGAAAAAAAATTAATACCCAAGGATGATCAGTGAAGTAAAAAATGCATGGAAGTTTCAAATATGCAGTCTATGTATGCAACAACTTCTGCAAAAGCATTCAGACAAAAGCAGTACTTATTTTTTCACTAAAGGAAAAAGTGTGTCACACACTCCTTGACATACTATATTCTTATCATTGTTTACTCAGCCTTTACTTCTGGATACAAAAAGGCAACAAAAACCGGAATGAATATATATTAGTCAAAGAAGTAATGGAAAACATGGCAAGCTTTCAAGGTTTTATAAATCTATCTCATGGGAAATAAATGTAAAGGAAACACTGGCACAATGACAAACAAGCAAGACTGAAATAGCAGTAAAAAAAGTCAAAGAGGCTGGACTAAATGTTCATCTTGAACAAGAAGAATGAAGGCAAGAAGTGTTGACAATTAGTTGGCAATAAAAGGCTTATCAAAAGAGCTCAATGGCTGATAAGGAAGGGGCTATTTGTGTAACACAGGCTGAATTTTTGCTGGCTACCTGGGATGAAACAACAACCTACTGATTTGCACAGCTAGTGTCTTGTATCTCGTGACATACTGTGTTTTAGAGACACCATCCTAATATGAGGACTGGAGAAGTCTAGGCTCCACATACAGAGAACTAGTCAACAGCTTGAATAAAAGTCACAAATTGACCTGAGCAAAACACCAAATAAAGCCTGTGGCCAGATGCTGTCTTTGGGACTAAAGCAATCTGTGCCAGTTGTGTGGCTAACTGACTGGAGAATTTCTGCAAAGGTGAATGCTGAAGACATCAACCATTGTCATTCTGAATGACCTTATTTTTCTATCCAAATGAAGATAAATCAAAAAGCACAGAGGTAAACAATGCTCTCTGCTCATCTGGACAGCAGAATTATTCCTGTTTAAAATATTTACCAAGGAAGCTGGGTACTTTACTTTCAATCTTCTATTGGAGATAGATCATATTCATACTTTATTTTGTGGTAGGTATCAGAGGTCCATTATATTTTCATCATGTGCCCTAGGTCAATTAGGATTTTTATACTTGACACAGAAAAAAAAACCCTTCACTGAAAAAGAGGGTTTTTTTAATTTGAAGTTTTGAGTTACAGTCACAGCTATAGTGTTAGTAAGACAGAAAGAAATAATGCAATATCTCTTTTCCGGGTTTAGATTTCTTGATGGCTAGGTATTAATATTAAACCGTCTAGACTGAACTAGGAACTAAGTTATTCCTTCATCCTCAGAATTGATAGTACAAGATTGCAGACATTGTTCTGTCAAAACACCTCAATTCTGCCTAGTGTGGAATGGGAAAGGATGCATTGAGTGACATCCTCAACTGGAGAAGGAGTGACATCCTCAATGCTGAAAATATTAGCATCTTTGAACTTGCCCATTGTGTGAGACAGGAAGGTAATCCTTTGCTTTTGTTTTTTCAGTCTTGCATTTTTACTGAAATTGGAGAAAATGATTACTGAACTGCAAAATCCATATGTTACACAACTGTTATGTTATACAAATCCTTTTAATTCTCATGGGATAGAAGCAATTGGATGCATGTATATGTTTACTGCAAAGACTATATCTGAAAGTTATAATATTGCATTTTTGATAAAAAATGATACTTCATGAAAGACAATTAAAAAATCCCATTTGTCCAAGCTGACATCTTACTCAACTTTTTTTCTCTTCCTTTTTTAATGTCCAATTTCTACTCAGAGATCTGTTTCCACATGATTTGTTTCCATGAAACAATCCTTTTAAAGCATCGTAATAAGTTGATCACAATTAAAAAATCTAATGAAAATGTTTATAGCTACAGTAGCCTGAGGAAGATGTTGAGTAATGGGTAGCAGATAAAATCTTTGACAGTTTCAGAGTTAATGTCCCTGTTTATACAATAAGCATATCAAAAGTTAATAATTTTTCACTGTCTAGACTAGATATTAAAATTGTCTGATGATTTTTCCTAATCTTAAAGTTTGAAACAAGAGCAGAAAATGACATGAATCCATTTTCAGGAGAATGAATGTAACAAAAGATAGGGAGTCATTCAAGCAACATGCATCATCTTCCATTTCTGTCTTCTTCCTGACTTTGGTAGTCTGCTGTATTTTGAAGGTGCCACACTTTACAGTAAAGCTCTTATAAAGTGGTAATGAGCAAAGCTGTGAGAGAACATAGACATGCTCATTCATCATCTCTCACTTTGATTTTTAATCTGTTTTAATTGTATATAAGAATTATATGTGCAAAATAAACTTGTGTCTGGAGAGAATACCACAATAAAAGCCTCCTGATTCCTCCACCTTCTGCTGCTCTTCAGAAGAGGGGTTATTTTCCTTTTTTTTGTTTTTGAGATTTTTGTTTGGTTTTATTTTAATATCCATGCCACAGTGAAGATATCAATAAGACCTCCCTGTTGTTTCCCATGTGAAGTTCAAAAAGATTAAACAGTTTTTTAGGATAAATCTGGACTGATCCTGCAGTCAACACCCACATAAGAACTTGGCTGATTTTAATAGTGGGGTTTCACCCTTCACAAGATGCTTATGAAGATTTCTAAGTGATAGTGCTTTAGGAGTTCTCAGTCTTTTGTTAGACTCCTCCGGGAAGCTGATTAAGATGTGTGGGTCTGGTGACAGGAAATTAACTCTGTTGGTAGGTATATCTTGTCTCTTTTTCTTCTTCCCTCTTCATTCAGCTGCTTCCCAACTCCTAGGATGTGGGAGTGCAACAAGGATAGAAGTAGCTTTCACTGCAGTGAGTGCAACAACACTGCACAGGATGCTTTTCTCCAAAGAAATGGAGGGGCCACTCTCAGGGGAAACATTATGTTTAGTCATTCGAGAAGGAAGGGGAAGTCTCAGTGGCTTTCCTGTTTTCAGAAGTGGAATAAGGGCTTTACCTGGTTCAGGAGGAAGAAGGAGAGGAGAATCAAATTGATAGTCTGCCATATGTAAGTATTTTTTTCCTACCTTTGAGATGGTGAGATTTAATTTTGTCTAGAAAACCGAGGAGTCTTTAGTCGCGTCTGACTGTTCTCTTTTAATCTCGCACTATACATCCATTTCTGCTCCCACTGAAGTCTGTAATAGTGGTGGGCAGAAATCTCAGTCCTTGAGTATGGTGGGCAGCTGTGAAGGTCCATCGAGAACCTGTGCTGATCCTATCCCCAGCTAACTGTGACAGCACTGCACCACAGCGGGGAGCAGACTGCATGGGGATTCTAGAGTTGCACAGTTTAGACTGGCATAAATCACTTTTTTTTGGGGGGGTGGACGGGGAGGAGTGCATATGCTACAGTGTCCTGTAGCAGTGGCACCGATGAAGTACTGCAGTTTAAAGCTGGTATCATCAGTGATTGTGGCAGAAAGAGTTTTACAATAGTCAAATTTAATATACAATTGACAACAATAAGGAAATCAAAGGCTAAACTGTAGTACTGAGAAGGGACATTTCTGTACAAGGTATTAATTCAGATGTATATCCAAAGCTTACTGCTCATGTGTTGAATAAAAACAACCCTGGGTACAACAAGTGGAGTCATAGTGGTGACCTTCATGTATTAGTGAGCAGAATCTCACTGCCTTGGGAATGTGAGTTTATAGTTCGATGTCTGGGCTACTGATACTTTCAAAGAAGATTGATTTCTTTAGGATCCTATCCAAAAAAATTCAAACAAACAAACAAAAACCACAAAAGGAGGAAGTGAAAATAAGAGCAGATTAGTTAACCATTTACCCTGAACATAAATCCTTGAAGAATGCAAAGAGTGCCCACAAAGGTCCTATAATAAGGCATGAGAATTCTTCTTGTAATATATCTCATCAGGAATGAATGCAATCAAGTTATCTGCGAAAGCTAAGGAAATCTAATCATTAGCTGAACTGCTTAGCAAATGGTCCATATTAAGTAGTTCAATTCACAAGTCACTTAGGGATGACAACACAGTAACAAGTGAAGGAGGGATTGGGTCGTTGAATCAGGAGAAAAACAATTGGTGGTACCTAATGGAGGCAAACTGAGACAACCACAATTCCTTAACAAACGGACCTTAAATGCAACAGCACCTGCGTGTTAAAATATGTTATGAGAAACCTCATTAATAGTATTCTCACTGTCTACATGTCAAGATGCAATTTTTATTCAGTTTTACACTCTGGCTGTGACTTTCTATGGCAACAGAAAATTCACTGTAACAAACGTCAGTGGAATTGTGGATCCTAAATTTCTTAAACACTTTGAAAATTAGGCACTCAGAACATCAGTGGTAACTGCAAAAAGGATGTAAAAAATATTGTCTGGCCAAGTTATGGACTGCTTTTGGCTGGGATAGAGTTAATTTTCTTCATAGTAGCTTGTATGGTGCTCTGGTTTGAATTTGTGATGAAAACAGTGTTGGTAACACAGGGATCTTTTATTTATTGCTGAATAGTGCAATGAATTCTTTATTTTCCTTTGCTTGTGTGTGCAGCTTTGCTCTATTTATTAAACATTTATTTTTGCTTTGTTGCATTATCTCAACCCACAAGTTTTCTCACTTTTGCCCTTTGAATTTGCTTCCCCATCCCACAGGGGAAAGTGAGTGAACAGCTGTGTGGAGCTCAGCTGCCTGCCAGGGTTAACTCATAACAGCACCATAGCTCCCTATGAAATAGGCACCTATTCTAGCAATACAACCTACACAATTTATATGAAGCAACCAGGTTACCTGTATAGTTGAGGGGTATTTTTGAAGGCATTGCAGAAAACCTCAGAGCTTTCTAAATCCTTAAGAGAGTTAATTCATACGAGCTGGCTGCAATAGAATAACCAGTTCCTCAAAACTCTGTTCTAGCTTTGGAAAGACATTTGGGTTTCACTTCATCAATGGTAAAACCATTTTCTGCTTGAAGTACCTTCAAGTATTTCCAGGTAAGTGTTGAAAGTAAGTTGTAAAGTAAGTTGATTTGAGACTTCAAATATGCTTTGAGCTGACTGCCCCACACCCAGTTCTGATCTTCAAGGTCAAAACTGTGTCTTTTATGGGGATTTAAGACAACGGAAGAATTGTGCTTTCACTGAGGCTTGTCAAGATTTCACACGTTTAGTCACTCACAAAAATAGATACACATTTTCAACATGATTTCAGTCCTAAATTCTTGTATAACTTGCATAATGTTATCTACTTCTCAGACAGTTTATAATGACGATGGGAAAAGGAAACGAAAGGAAGTAAATGAAAGAAAGAAAGAAGCAAAGAAGCCCCAAACCCACATGTACAAATGACCAAATGCTGCTTTTAGTATTTTTATCCCCTCTCTGTACCAAAAGTCCTTATTGTAGAGTTTTTTATAACAAAATAAAATTCTGTGCTCCAAAATATGTCCTTTTTGTCAAGTCTTTTGAAGTCTGAAGACTTCATATCATAACATATAGACACTGATGTAAATGAAAGCAGAGGAAATTCAGTTCCATTTAAGACTATACACAGCAGAAAATATTATTAATTTTATTTATCTTTTTTCTCTCTATATTGTGACAATTTAATTTAATTACTATATATGAATGAGGTATCTCTATTTTCTTTCCTTAGGGGCATTTTCAATAATGTTAAGTGATCAGAAAAACTGAAAACATTCTATTATAGTATGATTTTAGTGCACAAATTATTCACATGCAAAATAAATAGTTTAGGAAATGTCTAATTAGCTGAATACCTAAAATATGAATCAGTTAACAGTCCAGAACATGTTTAATTGTCTATTTCAGATTAAAGACAATTACAATGCCAATTAGTTATGGATAATTTAACAATGGTTGCTACCATATGTAATATTTTGAATTAGATGTCACAGATACAGTTATTGTGGTTCATCAGAACATCCTAATTTTTATCCTTATTTTTCAAGGCAATGTAAATAACTATTTTCTAAATGTTACTCTGCATTTCTCTTAATTAGAAATTTTTCTCCCAAGGAAACAAGCTGATGTTGAAATTGTTTGGAAATTTCAACCTTCAGGGATTTTGTGACATACTTTTGAAGTGGAAAATGGTAGAAAAAGTCAATGCAGCGATGATGGATATTGTTAATGGTGGAGGGACATCCAAATGTGGACTGAAGAGAGTTCTAAAGTGAACACATCAGCCAGAGAAAGAAAGTGAAAAATGTATTTTACAACATATGAAACATACAGACTGAAACTGTAAGGAAGTTTTCTTTTGATTTATGCTCGTAGAGGTTTTCTGGATGAGTGGAGGGTTTGTGTGTAATGCTGAACACAAGATATTGAAAAACATTGTCTACATTTTTTACTTACTGAATTGAGATTTCTCATCATCTGGATTTATCTTCAAAACTATTTTTTATCACATCAAAACCACCAGCTTTGTAATTCAAAGACAACTTTTTTTTTTTTAAAAAGTCATTTTATTTTGTCTTGTTGCATAATCATCCTGGAAGGGCTAGAACACAAATAAAGAAAAGAGAAAACATTAGGCCTTTTTGCTGAATACATCTCTGGTTAAACCAAATCCAGTTTAATTCCACCAGTGCTTAAATCTACACAGGCCTGTTCCTGACCCCCATCCATGGGCCCCTGTCCTGTCCGAATCCTCTCCCAGGGGAGCTGCCTGGTGCTCTGGGCTGAGGAGGTGAGACAAGACCTGGTTGCCCACCCCTGGTCTGCCCTGCCCCAAATCTTTCTCTAACTGTGGTTAAGGTGTGAGAAAGAGGCAGAAGTGTAATTATTGATACCAGAATGGTTAGCAGCTCAAGCATTTAAGAGGAATAGTAACATAAAAGGATACAAAAGCCTAAGAATAAAACCCCAGGGTACTAGGAGATGGCAGCTCGGCAACTTTGAGGATTTGCCTGTCTTAAAGAGCCCTCATAGAGCCTGGCTTGTCCTCACTTGATTGAGGACTGCCTGAACAGCAAAGGCTCATTGGGTCTCCCATCAGGGCTTGTAAGCGTATTAATATTACGCTAACTCATTAGCCCAAACTGTCAGCTGTGTGCATTAGCCAATAAATAATTTCTTTGTACAGTTGTCGTGGTTTAACCCCAGCTGACAACTACAACCACGCAGTCGGTCGCTCACCCCTCCCTTTCCCCACCACCCCAGAAGGGTGGGGAAAGAGGGAAAAAGGAAAAAAAATAAAAAAAGGAGAGGGAGGGGAAAAATCCTCATGGGTTGACATAAAGACATTTTAACAAAAACAATAACAGGAAGTGAAAAATAATGGTAATAATAACAATAATAATGATGACAGGGGTCACTCTCACCACCCAAGCAATTGGCACTATCCCAAGCAGTGAATGTGGATTCCTGCCCCCAGCTAATCCCCATTTATAGACTGAGCATGACTTCTGTGGCATGGGATATTCCATTGGTCATTCCATCCTTCTGTCTATGTTTCTATGGGAAGCTGAAAAAAAGTCCTTGAATAGTTTAAACTTCACTTAGCAACAACTAAAACCAATAGGTATTATTGACATTCCTTTCACAGCAATCACTGGAAAGAAAATTAACTCTTCCCCAGCTGAAACCAAAACAGCAGTTAAATTGCATATATCCACTCTTTCCAAGTGGTAGAAGTTACCCAAAAAAGTGATCCAGAGATGGAGCTTTAAGATATTTTCTAATCTTTAGACACAGATTGATAAAAACGTCTTACATAAACTATTGATGGTGCTCTTCTAATTTATTCAAGCATAGTTATTTTCATTACAATCAATAATTATGTGGATTTATGAGAAATGAAAAAAATATTTTATCAATGAAGAACACTCAATCAGTCATTCTGATTTGGTTTTGATGGCTAGAATAGTAAATTCCAGTTTTCTTTCATCATCAATAACACATTTGCAATAAAAATATTTCAAATTTTCACATAATGTCCAGATCAAAACCTTCACTGACTTTTGTGGTATTTATATCAAGTCCAGACAGAGTGGAGTTATTATGGCTCCTGTCTGAATGCTAATAGTACATTATATAACAGTTCTGACTTGCTCAAATATGTTCTTATACCTTAACAAAAACTCCTATATTACTTATGAAACCTATATCTCTCAGAAAGTCTTATCCTGCTGGAAATTTCACATTAGAACAAACAATTCAGTTGGGCAGACCAGAAAAATGAATTAATTCCCTAATTATTAGGGAGTAAGTATGTAAATTATTTTTCTTTTAAATAGCAATGTGATCAATATATGCAAATTAGGCTCATATATCAAAAGCCCTTTCTGGCAGTGCCCTAAAACTGAGGTAGTAAATTAATCAAGGATACAATGACGTGGGACTGTGTCATCCATAACAGAAATTTGTGTAGATACAGAAAATATCTTGTTTGGACTGGAGAGGGCAATGAATATTACCTAAACAACCAGTACGAAATATTGACTATAAGAAGACTGGTTGAGAGAATTAAAATTTCCTATGAGCAGTTTTAATTTTCTCTAAACTTCATAAAGAATTTAAAAATGTGAACACAAGAAACATTGACTTCTTTTATTCAAAACCAGATCTATGTCTAATAAAGTAGGAATAGTACACACTTCTGATACCAAATAACAAGAGGGTTGGAAAAATATTACTAAAAGAAAGTTCTAAGCTAAGCTTTGTTCTATGGACTTCTCTCATTTCTTCACTCTGAAAGTCTACATGACAAGATTAAACACAAATGATTTATGATCCTCTTATCTTTAGAAAAGCTGAAGAAATAACGCTTAAGTCACACAAATGAAATGAGAATTTGAGATTTGAATTCTTAGGCAAAGATAAAGGTATGGTTGAATAATTGTGGACTAGAAAAAAATCTGCAAGAAATCTTTCTGCAGCTAACAGAAAACTTTGCCAAACAAATTGCTAGCTCAAATCTCAAAACTTTTGTTCTCACCAAAGTAAATGCTAAGGAATCTATCCTTTGAAGTCATTACCTATTTTTAATTCAGAAGATAATTTTTACGTTGGTTTCATCTGACTCCCAAACAGGAGACTGAATTGGGATGGCTGGTGGGATTGCCCGCGGGATTGCTGACGTTAACAGCCCTGGCTCTTGTAAGGCTGCTGTAGCTGTGGAACCACAGCTTGAGCCATGCCTGCTTGCAGTTCGCTGTCGGGCTGTGTGAGTGCGTGCCTGGGAGTGTGGGAGGGTGTGAGTTGTCAAATCAGGATTATAAACATGTATGTCTTATTTTGCAGCCTCACAAATCCCTGAGGAGATACCATACACAGAAATCTGAACTGTGATTGTTCTCAGTTTAAAATGGAAACATTGGACTCCGGTAAAAGCCCGGTGCTGCTTGTTGTTTATACTTACCTATTAGAAATAGGGCCAAACACTGAGCAATCATTTCATTTATGATGCTATTATTATTATTATTATTTCTATATCTTTTTTGCATTAATCCATTATATTTTCTATGAATAGCCATTGATACTTCTTAGTTTTCTAAGTGATGTACCCAGGCTGCTTCTCTTTGCCAGTAGCTTTCTAATAATGCATTCTTTCAATGCAGCTATCTTTGATGAAAGCCATCTATAATGTTATACTTAAATCAGAAATGCACACAGTCATGTTTCTCAGCTTGCTGAGACTTAATCACCAGTGCCTTTCACCTCCCATAGAGATTTACAAAGCAAAGAAGATGTAAGAGCTGGTATATTTTAGCATTGCAGGAGTAGTAAATTGAAAGGACAGCATCAATCTGCAGTAGATGAAGATCAGGACTGTTATGTTTTGAAATCACGTTGCCATTGTAACTGACTAGAAAAAGAGACAATCAGTGAAAAATCAACTTACAGTTTTGCCACTTTTGCAATATGTTTGTTACTTTTCAAAATATTTTAATTCATTCTAAACTGTAAATTTTAACATATTAATCTCAATTTGCTTTAGGAACATGGCTATTTGTATAGAACTATTGAAATATTTGCTCCTAATGGAACAGTACACGCAAAGCAATGTTAAACATGTGCTTTAGCTTTACATACATGAATAGTTCACCAAGCTCATTGTTTTACTTCACATACATAAATAGTTCACCAATCTCATTATGTTTAAATGCATGCGTACATAATATTAGTTTACATAACCATTACATAAATCCCTAATCCCTACTTTTTCTTGACTACAATATTTGTTATTCTGAGTTTCCCTTACACCTAAAATGAGGTTCATTGGATGCAAGTACCAGATTATTCTTCTACCTGTTTGCTTGCAATTATTAAATGCTTTCCCACATGCAACAGCTGGTAAATATTAACAAATTACATACCCATTATTCAGAGGAAGGCTTATTCATTTTGGTTAACATTTGGAAACTAACAAAAATATCTAGGCTGACATATATGGGCCTTATGTCCCTGCTGTAATCAGTGGAATGAGACAGGAAACTCAAAGACAGATTCCATTCCTTTGTGGAGTACTTCGGTTTTCTGAAGCAGGAGCTGGTAGCCACTGCCTCTGTCACTTGTTTTTTCCCATTTGCTTGTTGCCTCTGGCAAAAATATTGTCTTTGTAAGGGCTCTAAATTGATATCCTTTCTCCTATCCTCTGAACAACCTTCAAAATGTCTTATTACAACTTTACTATAAATAACTTTCAGGATCTCACAAGTGAACAACACTGGGAAAATGCTTTATAATCCCATTAACTCTTCCATAACTGGAAAACCGAGAAGCAGGCATCCACTTTAATTAGAAGTTTTCTACCCAAGGAAATACAAAACTCTTCAGAGAAATTACATAAATTACTCAGCTGCAGATTGTGCTCAACTGTATTTTGAATTGACTTGTGACACAAAATAGTGCAAGTTAAACGAGCATGGCTCCACCCTTTATGTACCCAGATTGCACATAACCTGATACTAATGGATCTCTTGGAGAAGAGGGACAACACTTGAAACTTGGTTCTCCTGTGTCCTGGAAGACTCAACGAGGCACTGAGCTGCTGTAGAAGACACAGATTTCCTTCAGGCATATATTTAAATAGCTGTTATATTTGGGGAGCTGAATCCTATCAGAGCAGATTTGTGCTGAAGACACATTGGGAGAGTCTGCTCTGGGAAAGCAAGCAGATTATGAGAATCTGGGTATCTTTAGTGGGTGTTTGAGGTAACTGCTGATGAATACAGTGCTTCCAAGGCCCAAAAAGTTTTAGGCAAACAAAATTTTTCAGGTATACATAACCATCATGGAAAAACTGAATGTTCCTACAAGTTTTTGAATATTCATGGTACTAAAAAGTTTTGAGGACCCAGACCTTTATTGTATGTGTCTTTGTTCCATTGTTAAGATTTACATGATTTAAATCCTTTTCCGAATTTTTGTCTGGATCTTTGCAAGTGCCTGTTATGGCCTTGTCCATGGCCTACTGCACTACAGAATAAGAGTGTGAGGGGGAGGAAAGGAGCCTTTACCTCCTTCTGCATTGCACAGTAGTGGCAAAATGTCTTCATAATGCGTTTTCACAAGCTGATGTTTCACTGATGTAGCTACTATATGTTTCTTTCCTTTAGGAGTCATTTTCTGGGTATCTCTGTCCTGGGTCAGGCTGTGCTGGTACAAGTCCAAGCGTAGGTTGCAGTTGTGTAGCAGTGCCGCTGCTTTGGTACTCTCATTATCAGTCCCCCACTTGATTTCAAGGAAACTGGAAGTCGCAGTGATCATGAATGTAGCCAGATAAATTCCAGTTTCTTATTTTTGTAAATGTAAATGGGAAATACTTTGTCCCTAGCAGAACATTTGAGCTAGCAATTTTGAAGGGAATATGTATTTTACTTTTTCCTTTGGTTTTATAGCTATCATTGGAAATCCAACCCAAAAGTTTTGTCAAGGGAAGTTGTGCCTTCTTTTGCCTCTTCCATGCTTCCCATAATTTTACCACACTTCGGTACTCAGTGACTGAGGAAATCACTAACTCCTGTAATGTTTTAGGAAGCATTCCTTTTGCTAGTCAAAGGACTGAGCTGCTTTCCTTTTGCTCTACTTGGCCCTGTTAGGAAAAAAATCACTAAATCTGAATAAAGAAAAGCCCACGAACAGTAAAGAGAACCAAAAATGTGATTTGCTAAAAGACTCTGAAAGGTCTGAAATCCAGCAGGGAATAAAAGAAGCATTCATTATACTTCTCAGCCTTCCTTTGAGCTAGTTCTGCCCTGCCAGATTTGCAGGACCTCTGCCGAAATTGTATGTACTTTTCATTTGTCTTCAATGTTCCTGGCAGCAGTTTTGCAGGTCTTTCACTGATTTGTATGCATTTATAATCAGAAGCTTTGTCTTCTGGCTATATGGGGAAGGCAGCCTACCTAATAGTAACTCACAGGATATGTTTTTCACTAGCACAAAGCAAATATGTTATTGAGGGAATTGTACACTAATATCTCCATAAAATCTCCAGGTACTGCAATTGACTGAAAGTGTTTTAACTACACCCTCATGAAATGGTGTACTGTACATGAAAAGTACAGTTGCAAGCTTTCAAATGTTTTAAAATTCTATCTTTATTTCAGAAAAAGTGTAGCCACAAAGGAAAATTTTCTTTTTAATTGAAATGTTTATTATATACAAGAAAAAAATTATACTCTCAAATAACTATTAAAATGAATCTGTTGATATAGCTAGATTTGAAAATGAAGAAAAATCTTCTTTGGTCAGTTTTTTCCAGAATTTTGTCAGAGTAGCCATTTATAGTTGTTACTAGTGGCCCAGATCCTTAAACAGAACCCATTAATCCTTTTGAAGAAGACAGATGTTTTTTGTATGTTTTCAAAGAAAAGCTTAAATTAAAATCCTATCTGGAACAAGCTAATAGTTAATAATTTGTATATCAACTTTGAAAGCAAAGTAACTTAATATGACATGGCCCAAATACACTAATCACTATATTTTTTCAAGTACAGTGAGGTGCCCATACACTTAAAATTAATAAATTTAAAACAAATAAAAATCAGTTTATATAAATGTGAAACAAAAGTTAAGTTCCTAAATTTTCCGTTCATGAAATGAAAAAAATCTGATTTTCCCATACTGATTTTAACAGTACCTTTTTTTTTTTTTTTTAAGATGCTTATGTTTTAGGTCTATTAGTCTGAATAGTGATAAGATTTAAATTAATCAGTGACTTCTAATGTCAGATGTTCAGAGATCTATACAATGATACTACCACTCTGTTCATGCTTCCCTGAACTCTTCAGACTTTTTAGCTGAGGCAGAATAACAATGGTCAAGATAAAAAACTAAATGGGAGCAATTGCAATATATTCTCTTCAAGTTGTTTACACTTTGAAGAAAATACAAAGAAATAATAATTTTCACAAAACCCCATCAATTTCCTTTTGTTTTCTTTTGTTTGTTTATAGAACTGCACTTGGCAATAGCAAATATGTTCAATGAGGGCAATAAAGGACCAAGAAATAACAACTTGTCGTGGATTTGGGCCGTATCGGCCCAAGCAAGCCGAGCGACAGATGCTCCCTCTCTCCTGCCAAGCAGGAGAGAGAGAAGAAGAGAGACTAGTTTAGTAAGAACTAAACTACTTTAATGAAATATAAAGAATAAAATAACAAAAGAAAATAATGAAATACATACAAAACCGTATCAAGCTCCCAGGATGACAGTCACGTCACCAGCAGGCAGGGAAGTCCCAGACCGGACTCAGCGACGGAAGGGAACTGGATCCAGGAACACACGGGTTGGGATCAAAGGCAGACGAACCGATGGAGTCCTCCTCGGACGCCGGCCATTGAAGAAGGAAAGCAGGAGTCCCAGAAAGAGCAAAAGCCCAAGCAAGTCGGAGAAGAACGTGAAGCCATAAAACGGGAAACGGATAAAACCGGAACAACTGAAACAACGGAACCACGGAACAACGGAACAACGGAACGCTGACCCTTTGATCCCTCAGCTTTTATACTGAGCATGATGCAGATGGGATGGAATACACTGTTTGGTCAGTTTTGGGTCACCTGTGCTGTCTGCTCCTCCCCACAGATGGGACCCCTCTACGCCTCTCTGCTTCCAGCCCTCCAACAGGGCAAATAACAAAGTGTCTGGCCTTGGTCGTTATCACAGTAAGTCTAAGCAAGGGCCTCTCTGCATACCGTGCCTTGGCATCAGCTATAAACATGGGTCTTATCACTCTGAGAAAGAGCAGTTTTCTGCACAATATGCTGTTAATTTCAGCAGTAAGAAGAGGCCTAGTTAGAAAGCAGAGTTACTGAACAAAATTGGTCCTGTTTTACCTCAAACCAGGACACAACTTATAAAACTTTCCTTTTGAACCAATTTAACAAGTTCTGTGGGGTTTATGTACTATTTATGTTTTATCTTTCCAATAGTTATTTCTTGTCTTTTCTCAAATAAGCAATGGAAGATTCAAATGCTCTGTCTCCATCTCCTGGCAGATAAGAACTAAACAAAAAATGTGGACTGGAATACATGAACCTGACAGAGAAAAAATTATGAGGAATTAAATTTCTATTTCTTGATTTATTTGCAGCTTTTTCCCATTCAAAAATCACTGCAAGTAATAATAATATAGAGAAACTGAAAACAATGATAATTTTATGCAGATAGACTAAAAAGATCATATCACTTTGGCAATAACTCATATTAGTTCTTCAACCCCAAGTTTCCATTAGAATAAGACAGAATTACACCATTTAATGTGTTAGAGAAATGCCATTTTACAGTAAATGAGTATTTGAGAATTTTTTTAAAATACTTAGATTGATAATTTAAAACAAAGATGATTTAATTTTCATTTGTTGATATGCCTAAAAACAAAGTCATCTTTTCTCTAACTGGTTCACCTGGAAATAATGTACTTTTTCATGATAGCTACTGTATGAAAAATTACATTTACCTTATGTGATTTCCATATAATTCTGAGATTTTTTTACCTCCCCATCCCCTCGTATTATAGGTATATCACAGATCATACTTCCAAATGCAATTTATAATTTATTTTGGTTAAACAGTAACATAAAGTTTAGAGGAAATTACAGCAGATATATGTGACTTCTTTCATTAGAAGCAAAGTTTTATACTGGTTAATACTGCTATACAAATCAATTAACAATTAACACACATGTGCAAGGAAGAATGTCATTAAAGATAGTCTTAAAGTCATAAATTGCTATTGCAACTCATGCCAGATGGCCTTTGCATACAGCTTATATTAACATAGTTTTAAACTTAAAATCTTCTATGTGCTAAGTACATCATACTCAATTTGAAAAATGAAAACAGACCTAACCGTGGTGCATCAACTCTCAGTCCATTTATCTGAGTAATACATTGCAAAATAATACAATACATCATATTACAATACAATACATTGTGAGTAATACAAGTGCTAAGTATTTGACACTCTCACATGACATCCTTGTCACAGATTTGACGGGTGGACCACTTGGTGGATAAGGAATTGGCTGGATGGTCACACTAAAAGACTTGCAGTCAACGGGTCGATGCCAAAGTAGAAACCAGTGATGAGTAACAGTTCCTCAGGGGTCGATACTGGGACCGGTGTTTTTTAACACCTTTGTCAGCAACATGGACAGCAGGATTGAGTGCACCCTCAGCAAATTTGCCAACACCAAGGTGTGGAGCAGTTGACATGCTAGAGGGAAGGGATGCCATCCAGAGGGACCTGGACAAGCTTGAAAGGTGGATCCATGTCAGTCTCATGAGGTTTAAGAAGGCCAAGTGCAAAGTCCTGCATGTGGCTCAGGGTAATCTCATGCACAAACATAGGCTGGGTGGAGAATGGATCGAGAACAGCCCTGAGGACTTGGGGATGTTGGTTGATGAGAAGCTCAACATGAGCTGGCAATGTGCGCTAGCAGCCCAGAAAGCCAACCGCATCCTGGGCTGCATCAAAAGAAGTGTGGCCAGCAGGTCATGGGAGGTGCTTCTGCCCCTTTACTCTGCTCTGGTGAGACCCCAGCTGGAGTACTGCATCCAGCTCTGGAGCCCCCAACATAAGAACATGGACCTGCTGGAGTGAGTTCAGAGCAGGGCCATGAAGGTGATCAGAGGGCTGGAGCACCTCTGCTATGAGGACAGGCTGAGAGAGTTGGGATTGTTCAGCCTGGTGAAGAGAAGGCTCCAGGGAGACCTTGTTGCAGCTATCCAGTACTCAAAGAGGGCCTACAGGAAAGATGGGGAGGGACTTTATCAGGGAGTGTAGTGATAGGATGAGGGCAAATGAGAGTATATCTCCTTTATAAAGTGCATCATTTTTTGGGATTAATTTTTCTTTTCTGTTTTGAACAGCCAGTAGAAGGCTATTTACTGTGTTAGGTAGAGAAATGAAAAAGATCTAGTGTTCTGGCAGGGGGAGAAATATAAACATTTCTCTACCAGTATACTACAGAATGACACTTCTAGTCGTTTTTTTGGGTGGGGGGGAGTGTTTGTTTTTGAAGTTTAAACAGTTACAGAAAGCAGTGGTGAACTGATATTCTGTGTTTATGGAAGAGTATTCCATAATGATATCATTAGGTCTTACATTAGTTACGATTACAAGGAATCTCCCCAGTAGTTTAATGTGTTGTTTATAGGCAAATTATGAGTTTGCAAAATTCTCCTCTTAGGTCTCCAGTCTTACCCCAAGTATTATCTACTAATTTTCATTATTAATTCTGTTTCAGAACACAGTATAAAGAAAGTATAAAGAATAATGAATGTATACAAATAATATATACTACACTAAAAAAGCCCAAACATGCTTATCATTACTAATATGCAGATTAACATTTATATTTGTATGCAGGGTTAGCAAAACAAGGGAAGGGGGAAAAAAATTTATTGTAGCATTCTTTCATTTATAAAATATTTTCTTTGAAGAACAAAGAAAATAGAAACAAATTCTGTAACTGACCTGTACCAATAAAACTGCGGAGTTTGTTATCTTTAGAGAATGTTTAATAAAGATAACATGAAAACGCCACTTTTTTATTTACTTCTCTAAGATGTGTTTAATTCATATTATTTGATATTCCTCCAGAGGGAAAAAAAAAAAAATCTATCAGCATGATTATAGCTAGTATTTTACTCATACAGGAAGAATTACCCTAGCATAGGTTTTACTACTACCTATCTCAGTTCTAGCTTACAAGAAGAATGATAAATAAGATTTAGAGAGACAGACTACCCAGTTTAAAGAGTGCTTTGAAATACATGGTACTAGAGGAAAGGTTACCTTTACAAGCCTGTACTACAGATACTGATTTAAAAAAGAGATGTATTTTTAAAAATATAAATAAAAGGAGGACAACATTGAAGTTTTCCAGAGACCAAAGTCGTGACTTCATGGTTTTTTAAATATTCAGTCAGTATTGCAGTACCTAAGTTCAAGGCTTACTGTATCATTAAACAGAAAATAAGTTTCCAAAGTCACACTTCTATTTATCATGGATAAACACATTCACAGAAACATATCACACAAGATTGTCACTGTCAGACCACTAATTATAAAATATTAGGGGTCAATTTTCCACATTAACATTAATGAAAGTTTTATACAGTCACTGAACAAAGTGTTATTGTGTGATAATAGCATGCCCAGTAAGACTGTAAATCATAGCAATGAAAGACTATTCACACCTATAGCAGGTGCATCATTACTCTGTAACACCTGAACACCTTCAGTGTGATTCTGAAACACATTTCCATTATATGAAATACAAGGAATTATATATTGTTTTAACTCATTGGGAATATTAGAATGTTTTCTTAAAATCTACCTTAAAAATCTATGAAAAAAGATCCCCCTTTTTTTTTTAATCACACTGAATTCCCAAATGTATGTAAAGTATATATAAGTGTATGCTTCTGTTAGCTTATTTTTACAGAGTACTGAATTTTTGTCATATTATTAAAAATTTTCTGGCATTGCTTGTATCTTCTCATATGGTTCCACTAAAAAATAAAATCTATCAAACAACAGTGCAAAGTTTGTGAATGTAATGTAAATAAACATCAGAGAGGTTGAAGCTCAACTGTTTTATTTCTCTTTCAAAGGATCAGTGAGACCAGAATGAGTGTGAAGCACTATGCTATTGCATGTGGTCTTCCCTCGCTAATGTCTATGAATATATACATGCACATAAATCTGTCCTTTGAGCTGGGAAGAAGAAAATAAAATTGGATGCTTATGTAAAATATAAATTGCTTGTTTAGTATGTGACTTTAAATGTTTTCACCTTACAATTTGAAAATGTTCATTACCGAACTCTTCTGCCTCAGTAAGGGACATACTTTGCTTGAAGAGCTGCACTGTGAAATGGAAAACATTTGCTTCCTGTTTTCATCCCTGACTTCAGAGAACCCATGGCAAAAGAAGGATGATAAAGATCCTCTTTGGCCAATATTAGTTAATATATGTACTTAATATAGCTAGTATATTTAATACGCATTTTTCTGTTGGGTCAGCCTCTGCTATATTCTTTTGTACATGTAATGGAAGCCTTTTTAATTTTATTTTTCACCCACCTGCAGAAATACATAGTTCCTAGTGAGTAAATTGGGCAGTCACCACTCTGGCTTCAGAGTTCCAGAAGATTTAGACTGGATTTACACAATTTCTCAGAAATAGACCATACTCCATCATGTGTTTCACTTATAGCTAGCTACAGCCTCAAACAAATGCCTTCCTCATTCAGATGGTATTAGCAAATTTCAGATTTGTACTTCAAAGCATCGAATGTACTGAATTTGTCACTGAACTATATTATGCAAGGATGAATTTAATGTGGGGATACAGCACAATCCTATCTGGCAGCAAAGAAGTTTCACTTTGCTACTCCCTCCATACTACACTTTATACTGTGGCTGAATCTAGTTTTATTTTGCTGGTATAATGGTCTCTACCCCAGAAAGCTACATTTTATTTTTGTTTGATGGGAGCTGGTTCCTTGATCAACTTGATGACTGGAGGATGGCATCAGTATTTATGTAGTTTTGAGGGGACTCAGATTCCTACAGGACTAGACAGGAACTGAGCAATGATTTCAATAGTGTTAATGCTTCCTAAATTATGGGCATACATCCCTAAAGAGACAAATAGGTACCTATGTGTATTTGAGGATCTGAACCTTAGTTACACCTATGAAAGGAAGACATTATTATCAGGTCCATGAGTGCCTTAAGTAATACCTGGATAAAAGTAACAGATTATTACCCAAGACTAAAGATAACATGTCTTTATTTTTCTTGAATATATGTAATTATCTGTTCTGTAAATCCAAAGATAATCCATTTTTAAAATAGTTTCTACATAAAAAAGAAAAAATATAGAGTTTGGTTATTATATTTGTGAATATAATAAATGCTTAAGAGTGTCCTTTGGCATTCATTATATTTTCATCCCAATTCCTTGTCGAGGCATTGAGTTTGCAAGGATCCTTGCCATTATTATTTGAAAGGCAGCACTGTAATTCTTACTTCTGTGCTTTCATGATAGGCTGTGGCACCGCTGATTACGATGTGTCCCTTTCAAAGGACGTGTAACAGACTTTCTAGCCAAAGTTTATATCCAGGATCTGCAAAACTATCAGAACTGCACAAAACATAGAGTACAAGGGCACTTATCTCGATAACAGAAAACAAGAGAAAATGTTGGTCACACGGCTGTATGATAAATGACTGTGATAACTTTTGCTTCATTTTGTTCTGGTGGTAATACGGATATGAAGGTTGTACAGCCAGGTGACTGCTTGCTCGTTGTGTAATACAGTTAATGAGCTGCATTTGTGACATTAGTATAATCTGTCTGGTTCATAATGTACATGCATTATTCCACTGAATGATTTATGGGATCTCTATTATGTTGTAATGCATTTCCTAGGGTAATAGATGAGATGGATTATCTTGTGTTTCCTAGCATAATGTAGTTTTGTACATTGCAAATATAATTGGCTTATAAGACATCATATTTCATTAACCAATGAGAATAATTTTGATGACAGGTGTCCCTTCATTAATTAAACATTTCCTTTTTCTTGTTATACAGTTCCAAGTATGTCCTAAACTTTTCTATTATTTACAATCTTTCTTGTTACTTTATTTGTATGCACTATTCTGTAGTAAGATATTTAAATGTTAGCTCATAGGAATCAAAAACTATCTTTTAAAAGCAAAAACATATTTCAATTTATTGTGGAGTTTTTTTCATTCATTCATTCATGAACAATTCCTAGTCTAGACCAATTTCCTAAGGAAACAGGTCTTGTCCTAAATTTTTACATCGATGCGTCAGTGTCTGTCTGTTCCCCTTTTCCACTATTGTCAATCTGGTCTGGCAAGGAGGTAGATCTCCATATTGTTAAATTTATTCAGGTTTTGTGAATATTAGTAGCTGGTGCTGGTTGAGAGGAAAGACACTGTAAGTAATCTTATTATGATGAAAACTAAGCTGTATGGATGAAAATTATGTAGCTGGTCATGAAGTTTGGTAATGACTTTTGTCATGATTTAACAAAACAGAAATTTACATCTTCTAGAAACTCCTACTGAGAGACTTTGGAGACTGCAAAATCTCTGGGTTTATGTTATAAATCTTGTTCTGTCACTTACATTTAGCTTGTTTTTTAATTAGGAATTTCCAGAACTGTTACCCTGTGATGAAAATGCACAGTATCCTCAAATATAATGACTTGATATGTAGGGATTGTACAAGTGAAAACCAGTTAAAAATAAATATTTAATCCACTCATTTGTAGTGATACACACTTCTAAAGGAAATGTAGTCTAGTTTTATACAACAATATAAATATTTTAAGGAGCAATTTTTCAAATTGTAAGTATTATCTCTCTTTAATAAGACATACATTTTCAATATGATAATAGAATAGTTTGATTTCCACAATAGTATGTTTCAATTTTTTTTATCTTACACACTTTTTGTAGAAGCAGGAGAAAGGTAACACAGTAAACTCATCATAGATATGTGTAAATTATACGTTAGTCATTAGAAAAAAAGCACAAACAACTAAAATTTGGTCACATTTTTCTGCCTTGCAAATTTAAAATTGTGATAACTACAATATATCCAAAATACCAAGTATGTCAAGAAATACTACTTACTGACAGAACATTGTATTGTATTTGCAGACTGTGTAATTTTTTGAATTCTAGCACCAAAATAAAATGCACAAATATACACATTACCCATATATTCAGACAGCTAGTAAATCCAACCTTCACCTTAGTTTCCTCAGTAGAATAGACAGTAAGTAAGTTTAATAACATTTCTAGAGGTTAACATACCCAGCCTTTGGTGAACCAAGTTATAAAGTGAATGAGTTCCAGAAGAAAGAACGCTCACAGAGAATTGCTCTTTCACTCTACTTCTCTTAGAAAACCTTTCATTTGGGGGGAAGCAAGTGGGGACTTGATTTTGCTGCAAAGAAAGAGGAGTCCAAGTTAGACTTCAGAAGCAACTTGCGATCTGATTTGCCCTAAGAAATTTTATTTTTAGATCTTAAACTTCTGGGAGCAGGGACTAACTTCTGTTACACATTTTCAAAAAAAAGTCTTATGCTTTAATAGAGACAACTGTGGGCTCAAACTCCCAGGTAAAGTCTTCCATTCTCCCACAAAAAGCTACCCCACACCTCAGCAGTTTCCATTCATTTTCTAT
>VZSF01000758.1:120572-141409 GCA_013398295.1 Chionis minor | reverse complement strand
TTTGGCTGCCAGGGCACACTGATTCACACTCAACTTGCCATTGACCCAAACTCCCAGACTGCTTTCTGTGGGGCTGTTTGCCAGCCCCTTGTCCCCCAGTTTGTACGTATAAACCAGAATTACCCCATCCCAGGTGCATAATCTGGCACTTGCTCTTCTTAAATTTCATGTGATTGGTGATTGCCAAGCTCGCTAGTCTATCCAGATCTCTCTGTAAGGCCTCTCTGCCCTTGAGGGAGTCCACAGCTCCTCCTAATTCAGTATCATCGGCACATTTACTTAATGTACATTTGACGCCTGCGTCCAGATCCTTTACAAAAGCATTAAAAAGCACTGGCCCTAATAGTGAGTCCTGAGGAGACCCACTGGTGACTGGCTGCCAGCCTGATGTAACCCCATTTATTATAACTCTTTGAGCCCGACCTGTCAGCCAGGTATTCACCAAATGTATTCACCCACTTGTCTAGCTGTATGCTGTACACTTTGTCCAAAAGGATGCTGCAAGAGACAGTTATCAAAAGCTTCANTTGACGCCTGCGTCCAGATCCTTTACAAAAGCATTAAAAAGCACTGGCCCTAATAGTGAGTCCTGAGGAGACCCACTGGTGACTGGCTGCCAGCCTGATGTAACCCCATTTATTATAACTCTTTGAGCCCGACCTGTCAGCCAGGTATTCACCAAATGTATTCACCCACTTGTCTAGCTGTATGCTGTACACTTTGTCCAAAAGGATGCTGCAAGAGACAGTTATCAAAAGCTTCACTAGAATAAAAAGCCCAAAACCAACACATCTACTGGCTTCCCTTGGCCAACTAGATGGGTGACCTTGTCATAAAAACAAATTTAGTTAAACAGGACTTTCCCTTTGTGAACCCGTGTTGGCTGTGTCTATTGATGACATTGTCTCTCAATTGTTTTTCAATAACTTCCAGAATGAAAGTCTCCATACTTTTACAAGGCACTGAATTGAGACTGACAGACCTGTAATTACCAGGGTCTTCCTTCTTACCCATCTTGAAAATCAGACAACATTTGCCAGCTTCCAGTTGACTAGGACTTCTCCAATTTCCCAACACCATTGAACAATAATGGAGAGAGGTCCTGCAGTAACATTGGCCAGCTCTTTTAGTACCCTGGGATGAATCCCACTGGGTCCCAAAGGCTTATGTGCCATCAGCTGCAGCAGAAAGTCTCGAATAAGTTCAGCGTCAGCTGGGAGTTTATCATGCCCCCAGTCACAGTCTTCCAACACAGGGCTCCGGGTGTCCCAGGGCTATTCATCAGTGTTAAAGACAGAGGTGAAGAAGGCATTGAACATCTCTACTTTGTCTACGTCCCTATTTGTGAAGAGTTGTTTTTTGTTGTCCTTCACAGGATTGGCCAGCTTGAACTCTAATCGAGCTTTGGCTGCACAAATTTCTCCCAACAGTGGCAAACAGCATCTCTGTAGTCCTCCTGCATCGCCTGTCCTTGCTTCCAATGTCCATGCCCTTTCCTTTTCCTCCGGAGTTCCACAAGATCCCTGCTTAGCCAAGCAGGCCTTCTTCCCCGCTTGCCTGACTCTTTGTATTTGCCTGCTCCCAAGCTCTTAAGAGAAGAGCTTTTAAAAAATGACCAGCATTCATTTACCCCAGTACCTTCCGTGTTGTCAGTTTGCCTTCTAAAATGGCTGTTACAGTTCCAGCTTTTCTTAAGTCATGTTGATATTTACTCCTCTGTAGCTTTTTAAGACCAGCGTCTCTAGAAACTAAATATACAATAATGTAGTAAACTTGAGTTGTAATCATGTTTGATTCTGGGCTTAGATCACACTTAAAATACAAATTTGTTTTCTTTATGCACTGTTTACAGCAGCTAATAGTTTATACTTGCTAGTACCTGAAACTGAATACATGAGGCTGAAAAGCCAGAGGATTCTAGTACTTGGTGTTAGTTGCATGCATTGTCACATACTTGACCCTTAAGTCCTCTAGGCTTGAGAGCCATTGCTGTAACTTAGTTTTTGCACCTTCATCCTCAACCCAGTTCACTTAACTGATTTTATTTCATCTTCTTTTTCATTGTTAGAATGAAAATAAGCTTAAGTTCTTTCGGCTTGCTGCTGCCAAACATCAGCACTTATATCGTCTCGCCATGACTGGTGCTGGCATTGACCGCCATCTGTTTTGCCTTTATGTCGTATCCAAGTACCTTGCTGTAGATTCTCCTTTCCTTAAGGAAGTAAGTGACTTTAATTGATAACTATCAATTACAGTAAATAATCCTTTGTTTACTTATTGTTTTGTGGTATCTGCTTGCTTACATGTAGAACTCTGGATTTTCTAAGAAAAAAGGTAAGAGTTTAGCTTAGTGTCTGCTGGTAGATGACAAGTTAGTTTCATTTTGCTTTATGTATACGCTTTATATATATGCTTACTAATAGACTTATAATAATGCTTTCTGTGAGCTTTGTAGTATACATGTTATTAAGGATTGCAAGAAAGATATAGTCGGTATTACAAAAAAACCAGATTTGTTCCATGGCATTGGTGTCATGGAGACATGGGATGGCACCTATGACTGGAGTGTTGAAATGGAAGGATACAGATTCTTTAGGAAAGACAGTCAGGGGAGATGAGGAGGGGGTGTCCCCCTCTATGTCAAGGACTAGGTGGAGTGCATGGAGCTCTGCCTGGGGATGGATGAGGACCTGACCGAGAGCTTATGAGTCAAGATTAAAGGGAGGGCAGGGACAGGTGATGTCACAGTGTGGGGGCTGCTGCAGGCCACCTGACCAGGAAGACCAAGAGGATGAGGCCCTCTATAGACAGATAGGAACAGCCTCATGTTAACAAGTCCTGGTCCTCATGGGGGACTTCAATAACCCCAATATCTGTTGGAAGGACAATAGAGCAGGGCATAAGCAATCCAAGAGATTCCTGGAATGGGTTGATAACTAGCTTCTCCAAGGGCTAGAAGAACCAGTGAGGAAAGGTGCCATGCTGGACCTCATTCTCACCAACAAAGAGGGGCAGGGAGAAAATGTCAAGCTCAAGGGTAGCCTTGCCTACATCATCATGAGATTGTGGAGTTTGAGATCCTTAGGGCAGCGAAGAGTGCACACAGTAAGCTTGCTAAGCTTGTACTTGGACTTCAGGAGAGCAGATGTTGGCCTCTTGAGGGAACTGCTGACAGAATACTTCCAGAAAGCCCTGGAAGGAAGAGGGGCCAGGGAAAGCTGGCTAATATTCAAGGACCACCTCCTTCAAGCTCAGTAGTGATGCATCCCAACAAAGAGGAAGTCCAGCAAAAACACCAGGAGGCCTGAGTAGATGAACAAAGGACCTCCTGGACAATCCCAAAAAGAAAAAGGAAGCCTACAGAGGGTAGAAGCAAGGACAGGTAGCCTGGGAGGAATACAGAGAAATTGTCCAAGCAGCCAGGGATCAGGTTCAGAAAGCTAAAGCCCAGAGTTAAATCTGTGAAGAGTTAAATCTGTCCAGGGGTGTCAGGGGCAATAAGAAAGGCTTCTATAGATACGTCAGTAACAAAATGAAGACTAGGGAAAATGTAGGCCCTCTCCGGAAGGAACCATGAGACCTGGTCACACAAGACGCGGACAAGGCTGAGGAAATCAATGACTTTTTTGCCTCAGTACTCACCAGCAAGGGCTCTAGCCATACCACCTAAATCACAGAAGGCAAAGGCAGTGACTGGGAGAATGAGGTACTGCCTGCTGTAGGAGACCAGGTTCGAGAGAGACCAGCTGAGGAACCTTAAGCTGCACAAGTCCATGGGACCTGGTGAGATTCATCTGTGCGTCCTGAGGGAACTGGTGGATGAAGGTGCCGAGCCACTATCCATCATATTTTAAAAATCATGGCAGTCTCATGAAATTCCTACTGACGGGAAAAGGGGAAACATAATGCCCATTTTCAAAAAGGGGAAAAAAAGAAGACCATGGCAACTACAGGCCAGTCAGTCTCACCTCTGATGCATGGAGCAGATCCTCCTGGAGACTCGGCTAAAGCACATGGAAAATAAAGAGGTGATTGGCGGCAGCCAACATGGCTTCACAAAGGGCAAATCATGCCTGACAAATTTGGTGGCCTTCTATGACGGGGTTAGAGCGTTGGTGGATAAGGGGAGAGCAACTGACATAATCTACCTGGAATTGTGCAAAGCATTTGACACTGTCCTGCATGGCATCCCGGTCTCTAAATTGGAGAGACGTGGGTTTGACAGATGGACCACTCGGTGGATAAGGAACTGGCTGGACTATCTGTCCTGGGTTTGGTGGGGATAGGGTTAATTTCTGTCCGGGATACAGGTATATACTGCCTGACACCATGCTCAGTACTTAGGCTGGAGCTAGCCGGGTGAGCTTGGGAGCAGGCTGCAGCTTCCAAGCCCCTGTGGTGCATGGTAGTTTGGCGTGCAGTGGGAAGGTAACCCTGTTTGTACATTCCTCCACCAGTGTTGTTGTTGTTGTTTTTCTATTTCCTTTGGTGCACTGTTAAACTGTTTTTATCTCAACACACAAGTTTTGCCTCTTTCTTCCGAGTCTCCCTCAATTTTGTAAGGTCTGAGCAAGCAGCTGTGTGGTACTTTGTTGCTAGCTGAAGTCAAAACAAGACACTATCACACTCAGAGTTGTGGTCAATATCTTGATGTCCGAGGGGCTAGCAGGGAGCTGGCACTGGGACCGGTGCTATTTACCATCTTTGGTGACATGGATGTTGGGATTGAGTGCATCCTCAGCAAGTTTGCTGACGACACTAAGATATGTGGTGCAGTTGACACACTGGAGGGAAGGGATGCCATCCAGAGGGACCTGGACAGGCTTCAGAGGTGGGCCTGTGCCAACCTCAGGAATTTCAATAAGGCCACGTGCAAGGTCCTGCATGCGGGTTGGGGCAATCCCAAGCACAAATACAGGCCGGGAGGAGAATGGATTGAGAGCAGCCCTGAGGAGATGGACTTGCGGGTGTTTGTTGAAGCAAAGCTCAACGTGAGCTGGCAAGATGAGCTTGGAGCCAAGAAGGCCAATCATATCCTGGGCTGCATCAAAAGAATTGTGGCCAGCAGGCCAAGGGAGGTGATTCTGCCCCTCTATTCTGCTCTCATGAGACCCCACCTGGAGCAGTGCACCCAGCTCTGGAGTCCCCAACATAAGAAGGACACAAACCTGTTGGAGCAGGTCCAGAGGAGGGCCACAAAGATGATCAGAGGGTTAGGGCACCTCTCCTGTGAAGACAGGGTGAGAGACTTGGCGTTGTTCAGCCCGGAGAAGAGAAGGCTCCGGGAAGGCAGCATAGCAGCCTTCCAGTACTTACAGGGGGCCTACAAAAAAGGTGGAGGGGGACCCTTTTCAGGGAGCCTGTTTGATAGGACGGGGAGCAATGGCTTCAAACTGGAAGATGGTAGATTTAGTCTAGATATTAGGAAGAAATTTCTCTCTATGAGGGTGGAGAGGCAATGGAAGAGGTTGCCTAGGGAAGCCCCATCCCTGGAAGTGTTCAAGGCCAGGCTGGACGGGGCTTTGAGCAATCTGGTGTAGTGGAAGGTGTCCATGGCCATGGCAGGGGGGTCAAAACTAGATGATCTTTTAGGTCCAACCTAAACTGTTCTATGGTTGCTTATGGTTTTTACGTATTTTAAAGGCAGTACAACAGAGGCTATGTGTTTTCTTTCAAGAATGTTCTTTTGGAACTGTGTCAGAATCACTTTCTTTAGAAATACTGTGAATTAAAGGAGCTGTGTATTGTGATCTTTTTTTGTTTTGATGCACAACGTTAATGTCACTGCTTATTACTATGACAAATACTTTATTACTTAAACTAGATTTTAAGGTTGAGTTTTATAAAAGTAATTATATTGCACTTGTTCATGTTTTCTGATTAATAAAATGTGTTCCAGATTGCCTCCAAATTAAGCTACCCACTTTTGTCTGCTTGCCCTCATAAATATGAGCAGTGGCTAGGTTAAGAATAAAACAGCTTTCTACAGCTTCCACAGACTTCTGAGATCTATGTGTATTGTTAGAGATTTTACAAGTTTCTAACTTGATGTAGTATCTTACTGGGATTTGAATGTGGACATTAATTATCTTGTTGTTAACAAGACCTGTTGTACAGAATTTAGAGGCTATAGACCAGATTAATCTTGTTGTGAAATAGCATTTCTATTAAAAGAACTTTTATTCTCTTTGAGGAATTGCCATCATGACCTGATAAGTTAATGGCTTGCATATCAGGACAAGTTTAGCTCTTCCTTTTAACCTTCTTAATTGTTCATTCCATTGAAATGAGAATTGGAGTTATCCTTATTATTGCTTTGAGTGCTTTCTAACTTATCTTGACTGGTTTTTGAGAAAGTTGCATGTTCTTAAACAGTATGCTATACTTGTTTTCATCTCTTTGATATATAATAAAGGTTTTGTCAGAGCCTTGGAGGCTGTCAACAAGTCAGACACCACAGCAACACATTGATCTAATGAAGAACCCTGAGATGTTATCCTGTGGTGGAGGATTTGGACCGGTATGTTTGCTAATACCCATTTAAAAACAGTTTTATTTTGAATATGCCAGTCTAAAGACTTCAGACCTGTAATACCTTAATATTGCACATCAAAGGTGCAACATGTGCTTTTAAATGCATGTGTTTGATGCTTTACCATGATGTGGATGTGCTCAGAAAAATCTGCATCACCTTTTTCTCATATCACACTACAAGAATGGATTATTCTTAAGGAAATGCACAGTTATCAAATGTGGTACAGGACTCCATGGCAGAGAGATCTGATAAAGTGGGGGCCTTTCTCACATTATCTATGCCCAGAGCTTTTGTGCAGCAGGCTATTATTACAATGACAAATGGGTCATGGCTTTAACTAGATTTTAAGGTTGGAATTTGTAAAAGTAATTATACTTGACTTGTTCTTTATATTTCTTGACTAACTGAAGATGTGTTCATGCGTTCCTCCAAATTAAGATACATTGTTCTGCTTGCCCACCTAAGTGTGAGTAGTGGCTAAGTCAAGAATAAAACCATGTTCTACAGCTGCCATAGAGTTTCAAGAAACTAGTGATTTTAAAAATTGTTAGAGATTTAGATTTAGAAATTGTTAGAGATTTTACAAGCTTCTGACTTCCTGTAATATTTTACCAGGATTTAAACATGGCCATCGATTATGATAGTGTTGTTAACAAGATCTGTAACCCAGACTTTATGGGGCTATAGACTAGATTATTCTGTTTTCAAAAAGCATTTCTATTGAAAGAACAATGACAGGGATCACAGGACCACCACAGAAATTAGAATGACAAATACAATGTATTTTGGCTGGTTTGTCAAGCTGAAAGTTGTTTTTTGTGTTGTGGTTGTTTGGGGTTTTTTTTAAATTTATTTATTCATGTTTCTGGTACGTCTTTCAGTAGTTCTTGAAGTTAGAATGAATTTAAATTAGAATGAATTTAAATTGCAGTACCAAGGAAGCCTAGCTATTTCATTGCTGTTCATTCATGAGAAACTGATATGCTTAAGCAGATTACAAAGTCAGTATTTAGTATCCAAAAAAAGTGTGGTTTTGCAATAAAATCATTTTTTGTCTGCAGGTCTTTCTGACGCTTTTTTCCTTTTAGTTCATGCTATGTTAACTGCTCTCTCCTTACTATTTCTTCAGTCCTTTAATTTCCTTCTTTCAGTTGTCTGCCTTTCCAAATAACCCTGCTTACATTTCCCTTCAGAATTTCTTGTATCGTTACAAAAAATGTGCTTTGGTTTGCTGAAGTAGCCCAGAGATTCAGTACATCATACTTCCCATGTATATGTGTTGTTTGTTCGTTCTCTTTGGGGTTTTTAAGCATTCTGTAGAATACAGCCCTGTAGCACTTTTGGAGAGAACACTATCAGGATGCTTAGCAGCAGTGACAGCGAAGAGGTTCTGATCCTTTGAGTTAGGAAAGAGAGTGGCAGCAGGATAGTCTATGTTTACTAGGCATACTTTAAATGTAACATCAGACAGGAACTTGGGACAGTTAATTCTGCTAATGTTGAAATTGGACCAGAACTCTGCTCAGGACACAGGTGTTCAGAATCATATCTTTGCTGTAGAGTCAGATGACTTTGCCTTTGGGCAAGTTTTCATAACACAAGGCTTGTGTACTCCATATTTATATGCTGTGTTTGTTTACATCTACAGTGATCCTATGAAACAGAGTGTTTAATATACAATTAAACTATTTTATTCCTTTCTACTTAAGCACTTTCTGCTGAACTTGTGTAACTGCTTAGGACCAGACCTTAATAGGACAAGGTCTTTGAACAAGTATACTATTTCAAAATACTAAAGCTGAGTTGATTCCATGCAGTTCAGATGCGACTAGAAGTGTTTCCTTAAGTGGAATCAATCTTCAGAAATTATGCATTAAATGTGGAAGCTTAATTTTTCCTTGAGGAAAAATTGCAACTGATTTTAATAACTGCACAATAAGAGTTGTGTAATTATATATGAGGTAACTTAGGAATGGAAGGAAAAAGTTTAGAACTTGGTTTTTTCTTCTTTCTTCCCATAGGTGGCTGATGATGGTTATGGTGTTTCTTATATTATCTTGGGTGAGAATTTCATCCATTTCCATGTGTCTAGCAAAATATCTTGTTCTGAGACGGTAAGAGTCAGTCCTTTCCTATCATTTAATAACTCTGTTCTGGTATCTGCCTATAAAACTGTTATATCCATTGTCTAAAAAGCTTAGTAGGACTTGCAACATACAGTTATGATTTATTTTTTCTTTCTCAACGAATGTTTTTTTTGTTGGTGGGTTTTTTTGTCTCCGCTTCTATAAATTTAATACCTTTATGAACCAAGGAAACCATAGTCTATTTCACTTACCCTTTCAAGCACAAAGAAAGCATGTGGCCCAAGGTTGTCTTTACACATGTGTAGTTCCCTGGAACTCATGTAAGATGATTCATATCTGTCCCATAAACAGTAAGATGGGCGTCTCCTTTATTTGTTTTTTTTTTATTGTTGATTTGTTTTGATGTGTCTCTGGCTGCAGTTGTAATGACAGTAAAATGTATGCTCCCTATTATTTAATCTTCTTGGTTTAAAGACTACTGAAAGAATCTGGCCCATAAGTTGTCATCTGTGCTTGAGAAACATAATAAATCAAAAATTTATTAAAATAACACCCATTATTAGAATGTACTAAATGTCAGCTATTCAATATCCTGCTGTTGTGGAGGCCTGCTTTGAGTGAGCTTCAATTCATCCTTCCTCTCTAGATTATTATGACTTAATAAATGTGCTGAGTTTGTTCAGGATTACATAGATGAACTAGTTTTCCTCTTTTGACCTTAACTTGTCTGAGAGATCTTGGTGCATTTGGTTAATCATTAACGATTAGGAAATAAAGCTTTGGGTTTTCATAGTTCAAATTGTTCTCCAGATGCTTGTTAGATTGTATTTTAAATTTCCCTGTATTTTCTACTTATTAGTCAAGTCAAATGTCCGTACAGAAAAGGCAGTATTTCATGTGTGTGGCCTTGATATTAGTAGGGCCTTTGTAGTAGGTCCTGTAATGGAGCTAATAATTTATATTTGTAATCTGAATTTCTTTCTTGTACCATTCATCTCACACTTAGAATAAACAGAACAAGTTCATAGTTCATTTACACTTAGATAATTGTGATTTTAATTTTCAATACTTCATGTAATTTTTTAATGGCAAAATAGTCAGGATTCTGATAGGCTCAAATAAGAAATGTTTTTCTGCTCTTCCATTAATAATACACTTTCTGAACATTCTTTCGCTTTCTGAAAATTAGCTTTTGCAAGATCTTGTATAAAAAAAACAAAACTCACTTATTCTAAAGTAACAGAGTGCTATAGATGCATCTGATTTCTAAAGGATGTGATCTTAGTTCTGTCTGTAGAAAACTAAATGCCTAATGAAAATCTCCTTAGTCAGTAATGGCTTACAGATGGATTAATTTGTATAGCGTTAAAATTTTTGTGGTTTAAATTCCTCATTTTATGGTAAAATACATACTCTAATTCCATAAGCTTCAAAATTACAAAATGTTAAAAGGTTCCTACTTTTGCCTAAAAGGTAACTGTTGATCGATGATACAAGTCTTTGGTTTTGTTTGTTTGTTTTTAAAGGATTCTCATCGTTTTGGAAAAAACATCCAAAAAGCAATGGTTGACATCATGGGTTTATTTAACCGTAGTAAAAACTGTACCAAGTGATTTGCTTTATTGGTGCCAAGCAATCTCCTGTTGTTGGGATGAGAACTCTTCTGAACATAGAATGAGAGCAACGTTTGTCAGACAGTAGCTGGTGAAGAAATTGAGTCAACACCATCTTGACCTATGAAAACCTTAGCAGTGTATCAAATGTTTGGGGTTTTTTCAGTAGTTTGGAAGAGTTTATTTCCACAAAGGATGACTTTTGAAATCTTCAGTGTTTCTAGGGATGAAGTATAGTATCATTGCATGAAGTCATGTATACTCTAACTCCTGCATTTTTCTCTTAATTTGTATACGTTTACTCTTTTTTTACTTAAAATTGGTCTACTTCTATTCCAGAATCAAAGGGATAAAACACACTGTCTTAAAGTCAAATACTAGAAAAAGTTTAATTCGCTATGTATTAATAGCACAATGTTCTTCAATGTATTTGCTGCTTTATGTCAATGAATGACAAAACTTGTGGCTGTTTACCTTCATTGTTTTGGTTTTTTAAAGGTAGTTTCTGTAAAACATAAAAAAAAAAAATCCCCGATACAACCCATCGTAACAGACCAAGTTGTAGAAATTTTTGGGGTTTTGGAAAAAATAATTGGATCATGCTACATTGGGCGGTAAAATGTATCGCATTTTTCTTATTACTTACGAGCATGTTTGCCACATCATTCATTTTATTTCCGTGTAAATAAATGGACCTGTGTGCTTGTTCATGAGAGTGCCTTAGAAAAAGAAAGATCCTAAACCCAGGAAAAAATGTTACGCTGGGAGTTGGTTTTACATTGTCTTAGTGGTGAAGGAAGTGAAATATTAGTAACCCAGATCTTGTTTTCAAACTAGAAGCTAGGTTGATATGGCATAAGTAGACTTGAATATGTTGCCATAGGGTGCAGTTAGGTTTAAAGCGCTAATGAAATGGTTCCATCTTAAATGGCAAAGATCAGTCCCTATGAAATGCAGGGGTAACTTCATTTCAGAACTACAGATACTGGTGTTTATTTTGCTGAGTGATACTGGTAGTCATTTGAGGTAAGAGTCTGGTCTCTTTCTGGGTCCCAGGGAACATCAATTTAGTTTAAATACAACCTGTTGGATAGCCTATGAAGCAGGGCTCCCTGTAGAGGCTGATCAATTGTGATTTGCCTGCTTTCAGCCTGGCAGGACCAATCGACTGCTACATTGCCAACCATCTGCATGAGAAGGGGAAACTATTAAAGCTGTGGAAAATAGGTCCAGAATGGGAAAATCCTGGCCTTCTCAAACCCCTCCTGGGAGACGCTTTTTGTCAAGCACAGTTTCTGAAGGATATAAGGAGGAAGGGGAAAGCTATTTCACTCAAAAAGGAGCGTAATGTTTCCAAGTGCAGAAATAAAATGGCTGCTACAAAATGGAGTCACTTTGTGTGCGATGCTTCTCTTCCCCAGGCTTTATAGGTGTGGTTACATTTTACGTCCTGCAGTGCAGTAAAGTGTACCTGTTAGCACCACAACTTCTTTTTTTTTTTTTTTTTTTTNTTTTTTTTTTTTTTTTTTTTAAATGTGAGATACATAGTGTTTAGTAATACAGTGAATGTTGCTCCAGAGCTATGCTGGTTTTAAAAGGCCTTTGGGGGTTGATATAAAACTTCTCATTAGACTTTGAATGTTTTCTGGCCAGTATTTCTAACTTTCTATGCCTCTTCATGTGTTTTTTAACTCTGTTCCAGCTATATTAAAACGTGTATATATATGTTTGAGGTGGGAAACCTCAAAGATCCCAGATGTATACTTAAGCAAATGCATGCTTACGTAAATATAAGAACCATCACAGGAATTGGTCAAAGACACTCATTATTTGCTTAGGTACAGTGTGTGGGAAAGGACACTGAAATAAGCATTATTGTGGCTGGCAGACCTGTTATTTATCAAACTACTGCAACAATTTTATAGTGATCTATTCTTTTGGAGCTGCAGAATTAATGCACTGGGTTTGTGTTGGGTTTGGTTTTTGTTTTCTTTTTATTGGCCACTGACCAGTCTGTGCTTAAAATAACATTAGGGCATACTAGCTTATAGGGTTTTCTTTAAAAAAAAAAGTTTAGATTTGACACTCAGGTTTTAAATGTTTCAAGTCTAATTGTAGTTAGTGCAGTTATCAATGCAATTTCACGTTCTTACAAAGTATAATTGGCACAGAAAGCTGTTTTTTATTGTAAATGTTTTAAACATTTTGTGGTGTTAAATGTATCTTTTTAAAATTTGGAATAGATCATAATTCCTAAACAGATAAGGTTTTATTTTCATTTCTTTAAAATATCAACAGCATGTAAATAAAATGTGCTTTTTAGATGTAAATCTTAGAAATCCACAGTGAATGTAGGTTATTAGTAAATAATTAATTTAAATCTTGGTGTTTAATATTGTGTACACGCAGTAAAACTGCTTGGTTTTTTGCTCAAAAGCTATAGGAATGTAACTGAAATTACATAGATTTGAATGAACCTTCTAGTACAGCGTACTTTATTATAAAGTAAAATGTTCACATTCTTTAAAAAGTTATCAATTTGTTACTAAAAGCTTGAAGCACTTATTCTCAATTGGTGATTTAAGGGCTCAAAGTTAAGGTTGAGTTGGTGGTAGAAGTCAGGTTGGATCATAATAAATTGACCTGTTTATTAAACAGGCAGAATTGGTAGAATACCTTGACTGCATTTTCAAAAATTTTTATTTCAGCTATTTCATGTCAGTAATTGGGAGAGCATTAAGTGCATTTAGAGGTTACCATTGTCCAGGATTAACACCATTCCAAACTAAATACTCCTTTCAGGGTTGGGTTTTTTTGAGGGATGAAGGAAGTGTGTGTCTGACCTTGGAAATCATGGTTCTAATTCAGCATTTGTACCAATTGTGTTCTCGTATACAATACATTAATTTAAGCTAGGTTTGTTTAATCTTGTTCAATTACTCTGCATCTCTGGTTGGTTATTTATATCCAACACTGTCTCTATTTTCTACCATCTTCTGTGACTTCAAAAAAATAAAATAAAATTTCACAATTATCACTACTTAATACAATGTTTAATATATTTTTCATCTTCTTCCCAGCTCCCTTGTTGCTGTTTCTGGACTTGTTGAAATCATTGCTATTAAATCCAGTTAAGAATGGTAGTAGCAGATTATTTTAGCAGTGATTTATAAGTCTTGCTAGTTAACAGGGCATGTGTTAATGAACAATTTTTCAGGTTCAATAGAGAGAACAATATAGGTCTTACTTCAGATGATTTTTTTTTTTCATGAGATCCAAATAACTGCTGAAATATTTTTGTGAAACAGTCTGTCTCCACTGGTTTGATCTTTACAGTGAATAATCCATAGAATATGTATGGTAAGGCAGTGGAGAACTAGTTCAAGCACAGAAAGTTAACATTGTTAAAATGTTGTTTGTCTCAAAATGTCTCTTTATGTCTCTAAAATGTCTCTTTATCTGAAGATTCCCAATACTTGAAAACTACTTTGAAATTGCATTAAAACTAGGGACTACTTTGGGACAGTTGAAGAGGACTATTTTATTTTTTTTTACACTTTGAAGGGTCACATGCTATTTTTTGAATTGCTGTTTAATTAAAAAAACCATCCACCAAACAACAACAAAAGACCACACACAAAGCCCTCCAAATAATTTTTCATAGTTGTTTAGCTTGCTGCTTTTCTGGATGTTACAGTCTTTGCTACATGAAAGAAGACAGTCATTTCAGTTTCACACTTCATCTCTTAGGTACTGTTAGTTCCTGCTTGTATTTCAGACATCTCCCACAAAGACTGCATACTGAAGTTTATAAACTGATATGTTCAATCCGAACAGAAATGGTGTATAGAAACTTTATAGGCACTGAAAATTGGGGCCCCCAATTTGGGAGGGCCCAAATTAAAATTAATTTGGGGCTTTTTCCCCCTCCTCCCTTTGCCTGTTTTTAAGGTTGGCAAGTATAAGATGCATCTCTGTCGTGGGATGGATATATTTGACACAGTAATGATTTAGCAACAATTGTGTTTTATTAATGATGTGAGATATAGCAAGCAATTGAGTTTTAGCAGCAAGTAATCATTAACCGATTCAGAGATTTACAAATGATTCGACTAAATAAATGAACAGCAACTTGATTACAGATTCAAAGATGGCAAGATTCACAATAACTTACTACAAGGTATCCCAAACTAATACACGTGCATATGAGAATAAGCAAATATGTATAAAGAGTTTACACACACACACACATACCCCCCTACACATGCATACACCACAGTTTATAACTGCGGAGATAAAAGATCTCTTAGTGTCGCACAACTTTATTGAGTCGGTAGGTACCTTTAGTTTATACACGTGCATGGAGAAAGAAAGAGCATCCACGTCTATAAAGCAAATGTATACACACTTAAGAGTGGAGCAGGGGATGAAAGACGGAGGCTAGCCTATAGTTAAAATTTCCCTTTTCAAGTTAGAGTAAATACACGCAATGCATTCCTCAATGGATGATTGCTGGAACTCGAGAGGGATTGTGTCGCCCTGGGTTTCCAGTCTGACAATGGTTGCCTGAGACAGCATCCTGACTCAGGGGAGATACTAGCCACAGCCCACTGCGATCCAGAAGAGCTCAAAGGGGTCTTGTTAGAATTGCTGCTTATAGGATCTGAGATAACTGACTTTTGTCAGGTATTTTTCCACTCTGGTTCTGGCTTTGACAATGAAATAGTTCTTTCCATTGTTTAGCAAGCCCAGAACTAGTTAGAACTTGTGGTTCTGGTATCCCCCTTTCCATGGCTATGAATGATTGATTATAGTTATTATGTTCAGATGGTAGGCACCATGAGAACTAGGTACACTTAAGGGGCCGCTGTAGTGTTCTAGTCCATTGCTTTCTACCCTTTGTTCTTTCATGTCAGGTCATGGGGTTATTATGTGGCCCATGTAGGGAGGAAATCATGCCAGGTATTGGGGGAGGGAGGGAGGCACGGATCGCACCACCATAATTTCATACTCAGAAAATGTTGCTGTAGTTGTACATAATACTTGGGATTAATCAACTGTGGCTGAGATTAATGAAATTTTGTTGGGAAGTACTAGAAAAAAACTTTAGCTGTTAGATGAAACCTTTGAAAGGGGAGGAGAAAGTGTGGGATTTCTTTGTTTCATTTTGTTCTGTTTTTCCCTAACTTCCATGGCTACAGACCTGGGGCCAGCAGGGTGGAAATTTGTAACCAAAAGTGTAAGGAAAAATTGATTCCAGTTTCTTCTTGGATGTATGGCACCTTATGGATGAAAGGTAGCTTGAAATTGTTTTGGCTGGATTTAGCTGCTGGTTTGGTTTTTTTTTTTACACACAAAATTTCTTAAAAATGAAGACATTAATACATAAAATGAAATGGGTTCCATTTCTGCTTTCAAGGAAACCATCTTTTTATCTTAAATGTCCAAAGGTAGTGGCCTGGTACATTTGGAGTGTTTTATAAACTCTAAAATCTTTATGGCAGCAGGGTGACAATTCCAAGATTTACATAGTGAGTTGTAGCAAGGGCTCTGAGAGCAGAAGCTGGAAGCCAGCTCTTTCACAGAATGGCTGAGGTTGGAAGGGACCTCTGGAGGTCATCTGGCCAACCTCTGCCAGTGCTTGGTCAACCATACAAGGAAAAAATGTTTCCTGATGTTTAGGGTTTTAGCTTGTGCCCAATGCTTCCTGTCCTGTTGCTGGGCACCTCAGGAAAGAGCCTGGCTCTGTCTTCTTTGCACCCTGCCTTGCACTTTCTATCTCTAGGGTAAAGAGTGTCAGCTCTCTCAGCCTTTTCTCATAGGAGAGCTGATCCGCTCCCTTAACCGTCTTCATGACCCTTTGTTGGACTCTCACCTGTGTGTCCATCTCTCTTTCTGGGGAGCCCAGAACTGGACACAGTACTCTAGGTGTGGCCTTACCAATGCTGAGTAGTACTTTTCTACATGGATAATAACAAATATACCTCTTACTTGGTACTGGGGTCTTGGTTAGTCTGTGACTCATTGTAATGCCAGATAATTTCCCCGGGAAAATATACTTCAAAACAAACAAAAAAATCTCCCAGAACACCCAACCTAATTGCATCCGCTGGCCACTGCCTCTCCGGAGAGCACCGCTCGCCCACACTGGCTGGGGGGCAGGCTGGCAGCGGCGCTCTGGCGCATGCTCGGCCTCCATTAACGGCTGTGGTTATGGGGGCGTAGGGGGAGGGTGTTTGTGAAGGCAGCCGGAGCTTCTGGGCAAGGCTGGTCTCCAAACTCATCCCAGGGGTATCCCAGAGTTGGTAGTGGTTGATGCGTGTGGGTTAGAGAGACTTGAGCCTTCAGAGGCCTGCCATAGCCCAGTCCAGTCGGGTGGACACGGGTAGCTTGGCCCTCACCATAGTCTACATCCAGGAATAGCAGTGATGGTAGCACAGGTGGATCTTGTCGTATGCCTTTTTAATGGTGGCCTTGTGGTACTCTGCGTAGAAGTGCTTTGGCTTCCATTGTCTATAACTGGCAATAATGACAAGGAGAGTACTGATGAGATTTGGTCTCAATGTCGTACTTATTGACACAAAATTGAAACAGTGTAATTATAGCTATGTAAGTGTACTATATTAAATTTGATATATTTTTTTTTGGCTACTAAAGCCAAGTAGCAAAATTCAGATTTAAGTCTGAATGCTGTTAACAGTGTTTAAAAGTTACAAAGAATGTGTTCTTAGGGTAAAAGCAGCTTGTTTGTGTCAGCATGGTGCCCTGTATTTTCTGAAAGCTAGGTTCAGAACCCCAACAACGTCTTCCAGCATTATGTTTTTAAGTTTCACAGTTACACATTTATTAATTGAGTTAATCTTCAGTATTATATATGCATGTTGTTCAGCTAAGACTGTTTCGCTCAATTCTAGATAGAAAAACTATTCAGAAGAATGCTGAAATTGAAAATGTAATTATCGTCTATGAAAAAAATAAATATGAACCAGTTGACAGTCTGTCTGTGACTATGGAGAATCAGATAGTTCTTGATATAAAATCAGTAATAGACAGTGGCCTTGTAACTGGAATATTTAGTCAAAATAGTCCTGTTAGTTCTGAAAACTTTGATCTAGAACCTGCAGTCATTAATAACCCCATTGAAGAAGGATTGCTATCTAGTCAAGACAATCATTTATGCACTGTAAATGAGGGAGAAACTTTGGTATCCCTCATTTGGATCCCTTTGGATCCCTTTGGTAAAGTGGATCACTTTAAGTATCCACTTACCATTGAAAATAAAAATACAATAGAAAAAATTGAAGTACAGCCACATGGAAACAACAGCTGTGATGATGAAGATCTTGAAAAATACAAGGAATTAAATCTTCCAGAAGAAGCTGAACATATGCATTCACCTTCAAATGGTGTCCAATTTCTTGTGGCAATTAAGGCACAGACTCCAATGCTCGTTGCATGCATGCTCCAATGCAAGCGAAGACAGCGAAGACCTTTATTATTAGTTGCACATGCCTTATATATCTTTTCAAAGCATAACTAAAAAGTCATGTTATCACACGGAGCTGATTGCTTAACCACAACCTCCTCTTGGAGCAATTTGCAGTTCTTCCTAACCTTGATGCTCCCATGGCTTTCTGCTGATCAAAGCAACAATGTTTTGACTACCCAAGGACATCTCCGACTGTTCCCACGCTTTCTTCTATAGCGATGCAGCATAAAAATTGCAGTGTTCCGACTTCAAGGACTTTCTGACCAGAAGGAACAGTCAATCAAAATGTCATAACTATACTGGTAAGATTAAATTAAATAGGAATTTTTATACATTAATGCTTATTTGTGCCTTAAATGTCAGGAATTGCCACATTAAAACTTATAATGTTTAAAGTTATGTCATAAACTTTATACTGGAACAAAAAGTAATAAATACATAAAGAAAATTAATTTATATTGCCAGAAATACCATGCAGTGTGAACATATGGTTCTGACTGCTGTTCTTTTTTGTCCATGTTATGAGCCATATTTTTAAATGGCTGGTTAGTTATTTTGCTCATTAAAAAAATGTTACTGTGTCACAAATACACCTACTTTGGTTTTATATATTGCCATCTGTCTTAGCAACTATTTGGTAATTGTACAAAGTACAGATAGGATATTAACTTTTGTTCTTTAGTTCCACAGGTGACACACTTGTCATCTTAAAATTTATGGTCTGAACGAGTGAAAAAGTAATTTATTTGCACTAGTAAACCATAGCCTGTATTGTTTAATCTCCATGAGGAAAGTAGTTTTGTAAGTGAGAGGTTTTCCATTGCTTGCCACTTTTGGCAGTTGTTCTGTATAGTTTGAAATTACATTTTCTATGTTGGATCAATTACTATCTAGAAAGGTAAGCAGCATAAAACTTCTTATGATGCCCACAGGACCAAATCCATATGCTTAATGCAGGCTATTCATATGTAGCGTACTTATGTGTCCTTGCATCTTTGGTTATGGCTGTAGAATAACATCTGAAGAAATCTCCAAATTTTAAGTTTACACTGTGGCTGCTTCTAGAGGGGCACTGGGGTTTCCTCTGAGAAACTGTCTTGAAATAATTAAGCGTACCAGGTGACATTTTTTACCATGCAGATATTTTGACAAACAGTGCTGTTCACAGATTCAAAAATCAAAACCATTTTAAAAAAAAAAACCCAAAACCCACAAAAATCACTTGGTTGAAAGTGAGGTCAGATTTTCCCTTGCAGTACCCCACTGCAGTGCCAGGCTGAAGCCCAGTGGCAGCTGCAGGGCTGTCTCTGCAGGAAACCTCTTACCGCAGAAATATTTGCTGACACTACCCCGCCCGCTGCGTTTCTTGGTGGCGTTTCATCCTGAGATGCTTGACAGTTACCTTATGTGTTTTGGTTTTCTTTCTGATTTCACAGCATCATAGAACCATAGAATGGTTTAGGTTTTCTTATGAAAACCTTTATATCTATATGCTTAGAATTACGGTTTCTTAGATGAGAGCTGATCATTAGTTATTCGTTCCAGGTTATCTGCCAGTTGGAAGGAGGTACTGAAATACTCTGTATAAACCGTTGTGGCACACAGGAACTAAAACCAGTTCACCTAATTCCCGAGTATCACGACCAACATGATTATCTTAATCAGTTACAATAAAAATGAAAATTATCTCTAGCCTGTCAGATAGTGTATCATAGATTGTTAACGTGCAAATGCATGTGTTTATATTCTTTAACAGCAACAGTGGGAGAAAAGCCAAAGCTAATGTAGCTATCACCAGTTATTATTTTAATTTATTTTATAACTGAAAAATTGCTAGGCAATTCAGTGTAATAAGAATGATGTAATGTATATGCTGAATTTATTGAAAGTTTTTAATATACAGATTATTTTCCATGTAAAGTACATTTACTTTAGCTTGCCACCAAGTGTCACTATTTCTCTAGAAATGAAGAGCGTAGCGTCGCGGCTATGCGTATATTTTAGCCTTGGCATTCAGAATGTCTCACTACTATTTACATAATTATGTGAACTTGAAATGCCATCAGTTTTTAAACAAAGGGGGTTCCGAGGTCCTAAAGTGAATTCTATTTAGATGGAGTAACACATTTTCATCTGAGTGAAAACAAAGTATTTGAGTGTAGTTTAAATTTAAATAAATATTTATTTACCTAAATATAGCTTCCTCTGAAACATTATTAACATGGTTTCATTATTACAATTTTAAAATTTGAATGTATAAAGTATATATTTTTATATGCATACAAAAATTATAAAATATTAACAAATATAAATACATTTATATTTATAAATTATAATTTTATTACAGTGATGCATTTTGATGGCGATGCAAAAACAATGCCTTTTAATATTAGGCACCATACAAGCACTGATACTGCTCTCAATATCCATAGGTGCTGAGTGTGAGCATCTCTCAGCAGATGCTCCAGGTATGCAGACTCAGGAATGGAGCCTGTTTAGTTCTATTTGTCAGAAGCCATCAGAAGAGTACATCGGGAACATTCAAGTTGAAGGTCATGTTCCTTTATAAAATTCAAAGTCATTCATGTGCTGTAATGTTAGGGAGAAGAAGCTAAGGAGGAACAGCTGGTATATGTTTTTTAGTTTTTCTTTGCTTGACCTTTCTACTGTTTTACTTATCTTCGAAGCAAGTAAAAGAATTAGGTCCAGAAATTATATCTAAAAGTTTCTAGGGACTAATCTCATAAACTTTTGAATTAAGCTGTTCTTTGGCTTCTTTTTTCTTTTTTTTTTAGATTGGAAGGAAGAAAATAAAGGTATAAGATACATCTTGTAATATTACTATGACTAATGTTTGCTTTCTTCTGAATGGGCTAGGATGCTGATGTACATACATGCAGTTCTTCACCAGAACTCACACAGACTTCCTCTTACTGCTATTGTTTTCTCCATGGGTTTTTAGCAATTTTGTGTCATAAACTAAAGACCTCTGTTCCAGATGCTCTCTCAGAACACTTGAAATTTGTAAAATAAAAACTCAGGATAAATATATTTGTTTCTGACATTTTCATAGAATCAGAGCATGGTTTGAGTTGGAAGGGCCTTAAAGATCA